>JAYKKM010000415.1:135000-360000 GCA_035772405.1 Chrysogorgia sp. JL179-B06 | reverse complement strand
TCTTCCCTCCCTTCCTTCCCTTCTTCCCTCCCTCCCTTCCTTCCCTCCCTCCCTTCCTTTCCTTCTTCTCTCGCTTCCTTCCTTCCTTAATTCCCTCCCTTCCCTTCCTTCCTCTCTTCCTTCGCTCCTCCCTTCCTTCGCTCCTCCCTTCCCTCCCTCCTTCCTTCCCTCCCTCCTCCCTTCCCTCCCTCCCTCGCTCCTTCCTTCCCTCCTCCCTTCCCTCCTCCCTTCCCTCCTTCTTTCCCTTCCCTTATTTCCCCCTTCTTTAATCCCATCTACTTTCTTTGCTCTCCAGGGTCTTGATGCTTGCTCAGTCTTAGAAGAGCTCTCTCTTTCCAGGAACTGTATTTCAAAAATTGAAGGTAAACATGTTACATTAAAAAAAACTAAAACCTTACGCTTTATTATATTGATTTATTAGATTGATAATTGCTTTATTAGATTGATAATTTATTAAATTACATTGAAACAGGATAATAAGAATGAACGAATACAAAGAGAGAGGGGATATAAATGCGTAATTTGAGGATATTTCCATTTATAGGCTTGACTAAACTTGCAAAGTTAAAACGTCTCAACCTTGATCACAATAATCTCACATCATTGGAGAGTAACGTCATGGAACATTTAACAAACTTAGAATATCTGTCCGTTGAAAACAACTGTATTTCATCTATACAAGGACTAAAGGTTATTACGACATTGAGTCTAGATATATGTCTTCTGAATATGGGTGCGTGCTTTTTAATAATATCTCGTTTATTTTTAGAAATGTCCTGCTCTCCAAGAGGTTTTTGCTGCCAATAACTTCGTAACCAATTCTCGCGAAATATTTCATTTAAAGGTCGGTTGACTTGCTTGTATATATACTACATTTACGAAATATAAATTGCTTTGCCGTGTTTTTAAAGCCTAATGCAAACGCAAGAAAGAATTTGAGAGAACTCGAACGCTGTTGTGTCAGGCTGTTTTGGAAAAGCTGTTTTGTAAAAGCTGTTTTGTCTGTACTTTAACATTACTGTACTTTATATTTACGACAGGACCTCCCTAAAAATCACCGAGCGGAGCATCCTGTATAAATATTATTAAATAAATAAAAGAAGAGTGAGACTAGCTGGTCGAGGGTTTACATAAGTTATCATAACCGCTTGACAATTATCCCTATACGTTGAACTGGTTGAAGGTTATTATTTCCAGGTATTTACTGTATTGGATATTTTAGAATCTTGCAGATTTGGGTATTCTTGATTTGAGTGGCAATCCCATGGCCTCCTCGTCACATGAAAACCATCGTTTGTTTGTTGTTTATCACTTGTCGTCTCTAAAGGCCCTAAATGGAGTTGCCGTGGTAAGCTGTCGAATGATTTCATTTTCCACAGGGGTCCTTGTGTCATGGCACAATGGCACCATAGGCCAGTCCAAGACTGGTATCAAGCTTTTTTGTTTTTTCGTATTCACTTTTATAGACGTCAGCCGAACGTTCTACTGCAAAAGAGACTCTGGGTGGTAGGTAAGTTTTAGAAATAGAAATTTTAAGAAGAAAGTAAAATGCTACGAATTGTGTCTAGAAAGATTTGTTACAATTATTACAAAGACATATTTCTTTTGTTTTACTTCATGAATTATTAATGAGCCTTTGATAAGATATCCATTGTTAAAATAAGTCTGCTTGGAAGGATTAATATGCTCAGACCTATCGGAAGATATGTCGCTCTATTCTTTCTAATTCATTTTCCTAGAATGTCCATGGATTTTATAGCTGAACATCTTGGTCACGCCAACTTTACTGATTTACAGGAAATAGACTTGCCTCATTGTGAACTGCGCACCATTGACGTGGGTAATGGTGACATTTTCAAAAATCTACGAAGGTTAGTTATACCTTCGTTTCACTTGCTGAAACTTTGCAGAACTCTATTTCAGAATTTCTAGGAACTTAGGGCCGTTGAGAACCAGGATGGGCCCTGAGTCAATCTTTGGATACCGGATTAAAATCCTGGGTCGGAACCAGGGTCTTAAAATAATTGAGGAGAAAGTGCTGCCTTTGCAACAACACCAGCAAATCGTAAGACTTTCGGGTCTTCTCGGAAAACGACCTTAAATCGTAGGCCCGCGGAATCCCTATCAATTGGGTTTTCCGTTCAATTGGGGTTCCGTAAGAGGGATAAACTGAATAGTCGAGTGCTTAAAAACATGAGCCTATGGCTCAGATAAATAGAGTAACCTTATCTTGCGTGATCGACTCTAAATAAGTCATACTCATACCATCGTGATCGAGTAGTTCACGATGCATTTCGGCAATGCATTTCGGCAGACGACGTATCCAGTGCCGTCTGCTAACTAATTATCGAAATTGGACTAATATTTGAAACTGATGAAACTAATGTAGTGAATGTAGGAACTTGGACTTAGACGGATGATACATGGATGATTGGCAAGCTCAAATCCTCAGAAAATGTGTCAGACAGGAATCGAACATGTAACCTAACACATGCACCCAGGCGCGCAGTACTGATATATAGGGTTGCACCATCAAAACTAAAGGCTCGATTGTCTGAGCATGACCAATTCTTTACTTTTCTCATCCAGTATTAATCTAGAACACAACAACTTAACATCTTTTGGTGGACTAATTCATTTGACCAACCTTAAGGTAAAACCCTTATCAAACGAGAACGCAGTCACCGCAAGTTTGTGCCTCGTTTGACCACCAACTTGCGATGACTTGCGCGGACTTGTGAGTCTTTTGTTATACAGTTTCACGTTCTTAAACGTACGCTCCAAATACTTGGTTACTTCTTTCAGGTTCTGTGCTTAAACTACAACAAGATCGACTGCGTATTTGCCAAAAGGAAAAGCACCTCACCAACGAACAAGAAAACTGTCCTTGTTCCTCCTGTGATTACAAACGATGTGACATCGCCACTGAGTTTCACTCCTGTCTTAGAAAAACTCGAAGTTCTTCATCTTGGGTAAGAATAAGAATGACATAATGCATGAATGTGAAATCACATAAAGACACTCGTTTACATGATTTAGTTAGTTTTTTCTGCATGAATTATTATAAGTTTTTAAAATAATTTTTAGGTACAATGGTATAACAAATCTAAAAGGTTTACAGTTGTCAAGAATTCCCAATTTGAAAGCACTGTTTTTACAAGGTAATACATGAGCCACTGTTTTACGTCAATTGCTATGACCTAACATTTAACTCAGTGATGGCGCTTCGTTAACATGAAATAATACCAACAACTAATTTATGCAACTTGTCTGGAAACCCACGTACAGTTGAGCCTCTCTGAGCGACCACGTCTGGTAGACGACCACCTCTCTTAAGCGACCATTTTTCAAATTCCCGTTTAACTACTTAGTGCTGTGTTGACAACAACTATTGTTTGGATGCTGCGAAAACATGAAGCAGGGGCGACCACGCTATATAGTTTTACTGTAGGCGTCAGAGACTATCTGTCTCTGATTTTTAAATTTAAGTTGATTACGTAGTCCCACCAATATGGCCGTCACGCGCTAATTCCGGCTTCATAGTTACTGTTATGGAGCCGTAGTTTGTGTTCTATATTATGGAAAACCTTGCACAACTGATTGATTTTAGTATCTTAAAAGATAAGAGACAGATCGTCTTCGTCGCCTATAGTAAAACTATATAACGTCATGGTCCCAACAAGATGGCCGCCACGAGCTACTTCCGGCTTCATTTTCTGAACAATAGTTGCTCGATCCAGTCTTTATTTAGAGATCAGTGGATTACTACTCTCGTAAGCGACTACCTCTCATAAGCGGTCGCTTATAGTTATGACCACCTTGGGTCTTTAATATCTCCTTTATTCCCGCTGCTTGTAAATGTGTTGCTGATATATTACGTCACATTTAATGTTAAATTTAAACACGTGATGTAACGTCTACTTTTTTTAAGGTAACGAAATCTCTAAAGTGGAAGGTCTTGAAGGATTCCAAGAACTTAGAGAATTAGTTCTCGACCAAAACAAAATAAAGGTGTGAAAATTACTCCGTTGAAAAGAATGACATGAAGTGCCTATCTCACGTTTGGGGATTTTACATATTCGTAATATTTGGGCCTTCCTGAGAAAAATCATAATATATATTGGATCTATATATATATATGTTTTTGCTGTGTATATTTTAGACCCTGTCGGAGACTTCTTTCGTTGGTCAAAGAAAACTCCAAGAGCTGCATATGGAAGATAACCGTCTACGAGATCTATCTCATTTCAATTCTCTGTTTAGTATTCAAAGATTATACCTTGGAATGAATAAAATTCAGGTAACATATCCAAATATTTTTAACTGTCAAGGAAAAATTATGGGAAATTACTACGACTTTCCTTTGAATCCCCCTTATAATATCTGTATTTCTCACATTTTTCTAAAGTCTATAATTCTCTGTTTTAGGATCTATCAGAGTTACACAAATTGGAACGATTGAAAAATTTGTTTGAAATTTCCTTGGTTAGCAATCCGGTAAGTTTGACCATGTCCTTGACGGCGTCCATGATTCTGACTTCTCAAAAAAACAAGGAAAACTCTTGAAGTGCTTACGAAATGAAAATTAAACTTAGTTGTTGAAATGAACTCCGAAAATTATTAGGAATGGTAATTTAGAGCTCTTTCATATCTCACGTCGTTCTTGAGATATTTAGACTTTTGTGATATGCAAATGAAATAACCTATGACGTAAAGATGTTTCTACATTTTTAGAGAATGACTGCAAACACTTAGCCAATCCACGTCGAGTATTTTACTGCTCTATATTCCATAGTGTTTTAATTCATCAAGATTAGACAGATTAGTGAACTCTATACAGAGTGTCCCAAAAAAAAGGCTACCTTTTCAAATTCAAATGAGCGTGTTAATTCAAACAACCTATTGTGTTTAATATCCCATGTGTATAAAACTGTGTTTTTACGCATTCGTAGTTCAAAAGCGATAATGAATTTCAAAGAACTACAATAGGTTGCTTGAATTAACATGCTAATTTGAATTTGAAAAGGTAGCCTTTTTTTTGGGACACCCTGTATAGAGTCCACTGAAAGATATTTTGTTTTCTTTTGTCTTAGCGCAGTGGACTCTATATAGAGTGCACTAATGAATTCAATAAAGTCACTAATGAATTCAATAACGTCAATGTCTCTGATAAACGTGCGAGGTAAAAAAACAATTTTATAGTGAAAGTTAAAATTACTTCGTGGTTGCAGTCATTCTCTAAGACTGTTAGAGCATGGTCACTTGTGCTCTGTTGGATAGAGTCCCTCGAATTAGATAAAAGGGCCTACGGCCCCTCGTGACCTTTTACCTAATTCTCGGGACTCTATATCCAATAGAGCACACGTGACCATGCTCTAACCCTTACTTAGAAAATCAAGAAATTAGAAATAGTAAATTAATTTGGGATCACTATTTCGATGTAATGATGTTAGGTGTCACGAAGTGTCGTAAAGTGCAAAGTTTCAAGTGATTTCGTTGAATATTCACAAAGATATACTTTATTTTCTAAAAATGTAGAAATATCTTTTTCATTTACATATCACAAAAGTCTAAATATCTCAAGAACGACGTGAGATACGAAAGAACTCTAAATTACCATTCCTACTAATTTTCGGAGTTCATTGAAATAAGACAAACTTAATTTTCATTCCATAAGCACTTCAATACTTGAATGAAATACTTAAAATATATATATATATATATATATATATATATATATATATATATATATATATATATATATATATATATATATATATATATATATATATATATATATATATATATATATATATATTTTCGCTTACCTCAAAACTGGTCTGCTACAACTTGTTTCATCTGTAAAAGAATGTAAAAGACTGCCTGAAGATTCTTTTACAGATGAAACAAGTTGTAGCAGACCAGTTTTGAGGTAAGCGAAAATCTATTATTTGCTCTAACTATATGTTGTTGAGCACTCTTTGCATTTCGTAGACCAAACCTACACGTATATATATATATATATATTGGCAACAAAAATTAAGTTTGTCTAATATTAAAGAACTCGTAAAATGATAGAGTAACACCTTTTACAACTTTTCCGTATTTTTCTTCGTTTTTGAAATATTTCAGTTTGTTTGATATGTAAATGAGATGGTCTCAGCTGACGTCAGGTGTGGGGTTGAGAATTTTCACTCATTAAAAAATGTCTTATATCTCAGCGATTGCTAAGTTTACAACGAGGAGTTATTATACGCATATTTTCAAGTAAATTTGTGGAACAAACTTGAAGATGGAACTAATATTTTAATGAGTGAAAATTCTCTACCCAGCACCTGACATCAGAGACCATCTCATTTACATATCAAACAAACTGAAATATTTCAAAAACGAAGTAAAATACGGAAAAGTTGTAAAAGTTGTTACTCTATCATTTTACGAGTTCGTTCATATTAGACAAACTTAATTTTTGTTGCCAATGTCCTTTAAATAACTAAAATGATCATTTTGATATGCACTGCATGTATTCCAGGTGGCTCGTAGATTGATGCATCGTCCAATCTTGGTCTATCGACAACAAAATATTTTGTGTATTGATGGCATTCCTGTAACTAGCGATGAAAGAACTAAGGCTGAGGTTTATTTAATAGAACATCAGGTAGGTAGAAAAACCAGACAGATCTAAAATATAATATCGACTTTCGAAATATGGTACGTAAATGTTGAAGTTGACAACAAAACTGCAAAACTTCCTGTGAAAGGTGTGTTGTAAGTAATATATCATACACCGAGACGTGTGTTGAAAAACGAGGTGATAGCCGAGTTTTTTAACGCACTTCGAGGTGTTTGGAAATCAGATAATAAACATCTATGATATAGCTTCTCAAACTAACCAGTATTTTAAGAGAAATTTGAGGGGAAAGTTGGCTTAATTTACGGGAGTTTATTACCACATTTACCAACTCCGTCTCGGTATCTGATTTGCATTGTGTTTTCCTCATGTATTATTAATGAGTTTGAGAAAGAACTCATTAATAATTCATGAGGAAAACAGAAAGGAAAATCATAACCGAGACACGTTGTTTGTAAATGTGGTAATAAACGTCCATAAATTACGCCAACTTTTCCATCAAATTGCTCTTAAAATACTGGTTCGTTTGAGAAGCTATATCAGGGCTATCGCCTCGTTTTTCAACACATGCACTTCGAGGTGTTTTCAAATCAGATAATAAACGCCTTCTCGTGTGTATGATACCTCGCTAGACGTAGTTATGTACGTTCACTAAGATCTGCCTCACAAGAACTGTTACAAATACCCAGATCTCGAACTGTTACTTATGGTGATAGGGCCTTCTCCATCACGGCGCCTAAACTATGGAATGACATACCGCTATCCTTACGGAAAGCGCCTAATGTGAACATATTTAAAAAAGATCTCAAGACGCATCTGTTTAAGATAGCTTTTTTTTAGTTTTTAGCGTTAAATTTTTGTTTTTTCTTTCTTTTTCTTTTCTTGCTTAATACATATTAAAAGTTGAATTGTAAATAGGATTAGTACATATCATTACCGTAAATAGTTTTTAACTGTAATATTGTAAAGCGCTGTGAGCAACTAGTGTAACAGCGCTATAGAAATTAATAAATTATATAATTATATTATGATATAGCTTCTCAAACGAACCAGTATTTTAAGAGAAATGGAGGGAAAGTTGGCTTAATTTATGGGTTCTCGGTTATGATTTTCCTTTGTGTTTTCCTCATGAATTATTAATGAGTTTGAGAAATATTACGTAAAAACAAGCGTTCTCGAAATCATATAACAAGGTTGGATGTCAAATATGGTAGTCCATCATTCGTGGTTTCTTTTGCATGTTTTTTTTGTGTTTTAGTTGGCTTCAGTTGTAAACCCTGACCATACAGACACAAACCTTCCAATTGTCCAAGCTAAACCACCTGCTCCTCTTAAGGTAAACTCCCATTACGTCGTTAGGGTAGTCTGATGTATAAGAATAAATATGAAACATGCTAAGTTCTCAAAAGAACTGGATATAATATGAAAAGGAGAATTAAGAGAACTTCAATGTGTCGAAAAATACTCAAGTAAGAGTACTTACGTACTTCCATAGTGCTGTATTTCAGTTATATACTGTTTTCGAATTACAGTGCGAAACCTCCATATAACAGATATCTCGGGACCGAAGTTTGCTGTCTGTTATTTGGAGGTGTCCGCTGTCTAGAGGTTTTCTATTAATAAATAATTATATCAGTGTCTAGACTTACTGTCCGTTGTCCGTAATTATATAAAGTGTACGTTAGTAGAGGTAATTACAATAACAGTTACATTAGGATAAATATAACTAGTTACCATAAAGTTAAAAAAAGTAACTAGTTATACAATAACAAAGTTACTTTGATAACAATTACTTGTAATTTATAATTACTTGTAACGAAGTTACTCACAACACTATCGTTAAGTCACGTGCCACTTATCCCAGTTATCTTGTACAGTGTCTCTTCCCTGTCGCCTTAGGTAACAACAGTTCAACTGTCCACCTCCCTGGACAGTGGATGGAACGTTGGTCAACGGTTTGGTCAAGTGGACTATCTTGAAAGCATCAGTCCAACACAGGCACGATACAATGATCGCAGTGACGTCAGAGGTTAGCACTAGTATCCATCCACCCATCCATCCATCCATCCATCCAGCCCATCCTATCCCTCCATCCTATTCATCCCTCCATCCTATCCCTCCATCCACCCATCCTATCCATTCATCCCTCCATCCTATCCCTCCATCCTATCCATCCATCCTATCCCTCCATCCTCTCCATTCTATCTTCGTCTCTTCATTTTTCTATTTATTTTAGGAAAACTTCGTGCCTCTAATTCCTACCCTTCTCAGGCTTCCTCTTCATATGACGTCACGTCCCTTAGGCATGCTCGCCGCCAACTGCCGACGTCAATGACGTATCCAAAACCTCACTGCCAAGGCTCCACCTCTGCACCATACTTACTCCGTGGGAATTCCAACTCAACTCTACCCCCACCCCCGCCGAAGAAATAAAGAGCAAGGTAAACACGTGACCGAAATGCAACATTCTTCAAATCTTATGACGCGTCACCATTTGTTAGAACTTTAAAATGTTCACACAGGGTAACACCACATGTTCTATAGAGTAGAGATGAGATCGGCCATTTTTCAACAATCGATAATCGGCCAATTACTAACTTCTTATTAACCGAGAGCGCGGTCAATACGGGAAAATATTAGACCGAGGTCTTGACAGTACGGACCGAGCCCGTAGGGCGAGGTTCGTACATAAAAGACCGAGGTCTGATATTTTCCCGTAATGACCAAGCGGTCGAGCGGTTAATAAGAGGTTTATTATATGGCATGGCTTTTTGAAACAACATACTCTTTACATACGTTTTGAATGACATAATCGTCATTTTCAATCTATAGACTCTTTTTATAAGCACAGAGAGGCTGAGAGAGCGTCATTTTCCGAACGTAACGTTAAACTTGGCCTTGATAATAATAATGAAAGTCCGCAACAATAAACAAAATTGAAAATAACGCATTGAAAATGACGCATTGAAAATAACGCATTCTCTACTTATTAAAAGCGTCTATGTCTCTTTCTTCTTGTCAATTATAGATTTGTGGCATTCGTATGGTGCTTTCTGCACGTAAATCATAAGACCATGGTTAAATGTACAAATTTTCTTTTTTGTTCTGGTGGATTGCAAATCTACCGCAGTGGAGACATTTCCCGTCCATCGCGACATTTCCCGCTGGGAATTTTTTTAGACGCGACATGCTGCTCCGCTGCAGATATATCTATTGGCCTTTTCCTAAAAGAGTGACGGACTAGGTACAAGCATAGATATATATCTATGGGTACAAGGGATCGTTTGGTTGGACAAATCGCGGCCATTTTGAAAAGAGTCTGGTTGGTTGATGCAGCACAAACACAATACAATCCAACATACACTTGTGTGGCCTCCTTGTATTTAGTCTTCCACTCTTATAGGAAAAGGCCAATTGAGCTGTGTTTGACCCTTTTAGCACGGAAAACGTTATCAGACATCGCTAAATTGAGAGTACATAGTTTTATTTCAATAAAAAGGTTACTTTCTATGTTGAAATGTGCTTAAATTTATTTTTGAGTTTTATTTTAAACCCTTCTACTACAAGCCAACATTCGCATTGCACTTCCTAAAATTGCAGAGAATTCAGAATGCTACACAGTGATTACATCGTATTTTGTGATTAAAAATTAAAGAAAATCAAAATCATCTAAGTGTCATCCTTCAATACATTCCCCATCAAGTCAAACAATCTAGATGAAAGTCACAAAACCTTTGTTCTTTGTTAAACGGCTATTGAGATGAAAAATTGTTTCGATTTTTTCCATAAAATCAAAGTAAAAAATAATAAATTCAATTCTGTAAACTTTGCATTTCTTGTCACAAATGGTGACGATCCAATAATGGCAGCCATGCAAAACGGTAAAATTTGACAAAATAAGCTCATTATACTTTGACTCTATGAAAAAAAATCGTAACCTAATTTTACTAATGTTAAACCTTTATTAACAATCCACCAAACCCGAAGGGTACCAGTTTCTACATGCTATTGTGTATAAATTGTTCATTAACTGATGGTAGATGATAATATATTTTGCGATTCCGCAGCACCTGAAGTGTGATTCGTGCAATGAATAAAATCACGGTGATAACCAGTATTGCCATTGTGAAGCGAGAACTGACATTGGCTGGGTCCCAGTTCTTGGCAAGACTTGCAGATAGGGCCCACAGTACCACTGGCCAGTCAGCATAAGTGTAGTTAAGGTAGCTCTGGAAAGTGAAGTTCTCCAAGACAAACCAAATGAGAAGAATGATGAGGAGGAGGCTGAGAACCAGTGAACAGGAATGAGACATGGCTAGCTTTAATCTGTACACCAAGACCATACCAACATTTAGGAGAAATGATATGGTCACCCAAGCTATGTTTAGCATGATACCTACAAAGAAACAGAAAAGGTAAAATGTTAAAAATAAATAATTTGAGTAATAAATGAGTTATCAAACTCAATAATTGTAACATATTATTTTGTCACAACCTCGTCCCCGGGGCCTCGCACATTATATCTGATGAACTGATTTTGAAGCTTGCATATTTGCATAATATAAATTGATGAGAGATCATTAGAAGCTCCAAGTTTACAAGCAAATCAAACTGTGACGCTCGCGAAATAGGTTTAGTGTCTGGCCAATATATTTTCTTTTTTAACATTGAATGCATAAAATCTTGAACCTAATTTGACGTCTCATATTAGGCTTCTCTCACTGGATAATTAGAGCCAACTGCGGCCATTACTAAGTGACCAAAGTCACAGTAAATCCGTACAGGGGCGGATCTAGGAATTTTCATACGTTAGTCAAAATGGCGGGGTACACATATGTAGGGGGGTACGGGGGGATTCTCCCCCGGAATTTTTTTGAATTTGGGTCTCTGAAATGGCATTTCCCGCGATCTGACAGCACTTTTGAGCATTTGATTTAATGTTTTCAAACATGTTTTTATGAAACATTTTATTATTTTTTTTAATCATTTTTTATAAGTTTTTTTGTCCAATTCGAAGTCCAATGAATAGCCAGGTCGTATTTCATACACCAGACAACGAGGTTCAACAACAATCGGTCAATATGAAGTTTAAACCTTGTTAAAGTCAATACGAAACGCTTAAATATAGGTCACACGGAACCGGTAAACTCGAATCGAATATAGCTTAATCTTAATCGTCGTTTTGTCGACGGTATATATGTAAATATATGTTATATGGTAATTGAGCAACGATTACGGCCAGAGACGCACAATTCCCAATAGCAATACTAGATTATCAATACACTAGTTTAAGACAAGTAAGACGGTAGTTTATCAATCAATATATATATATATACATTTACATGATCGCCGTGGCCTGTACAACCCTTGCCTTTCCGATCGCGGACATCTTTTGGATTAGTTTCTCTGCGCCAAAATTCCTGCTAAGAAAGCTTGAAGTGCTGTTTACCGCACGGAGTAGTTCGTCGACAGAACTCTTGCGCGAAACGTTGATTTGCCTCACCAGATCATCGTACACTTCTTGCAGACAATGTTCATCGTTTCTTTCAAACCCTGATAGAACAGTTTCGTAAATACCGCGAGCCAATGCTGAATAATACAGTAAACTGATGGATACCACACGCTGTGAATTGGTCAAGATCGGTCAAATGGAGTAGCGAATAAGAACACTGTATTTGTCTGAATTAACCAATCAGGTGACTCATGTATGAGACCCTGATCACCAAGACCGGTCAGAACGCCCCGCAGATCGGTCAAATTGGCCGATCACCATGGAGATCGGTGTATTGACCAATCAAATAGCTGGAAAATGACTCAGATCGGTCAAAGCTCATGCGGAAGACCGCTGAGAAGAAGAAGACTGAAGACTGCTCACATTGTTATTTGTACCACCTCCGCGGGAAAGACGCGGGCGAGAGAGCCTGTGCCGTCAGTGCCGATGAATTACGAATAAAATCACGAATGATTATGAAACAACTGGACCTTGTTGTAATTACGCAATTTTTACAGCGACTGCTGAAGGTCGATTCGGAATTTTTTATGCTAGCAAAAAATTACATCAGTCGCATGACCGGTTTGACCTACGCTAAATCCGCCCCTGAATCCGTAGGTAGGCCATGAATCGTTTTACCCAGTAATTTGAAAAATGTCTTCTGGTCCTCTTTATAGTAAAATTATTTTGCACATAATCCAACAAAAAAACCTCATAGGATCCTCAGTTGGTCCCTTAGTATTATGGCGAACTTCCGGCTTCTGAACAATAGTTGCTCGATCCAGTCTTCTTTTGAGATCAGTGGGCCCGCCAATCTCGTTCCCAGAGCCTTCGCCGCGCCGCCATCTTGCCTCGCACCGCGAAGACTCTGGGGAAGAGGTTGATTCTTTTATTGTCTTGCTGTTCTTGCCGCAGGCAATTAACTCTGTGGCTTCTTTTTTCGAGTCAAATCGTTTCCAAGACTGTGCTAGCAATGATTTGGCTGGGATTGCAGGGAAGTGGCTTCGCCAAAAATGGCCAAAACAGCGTTGGAAGCTATTTGACTTGGGAAAAACACAGTTGGAAAAAGAAACCACAGAGTTGCCTGCGGAGGAGCCTGCATTCCACTTATGTTTCTTTCCTGTCTCTTCATAAAGGGTCTGCCTTCAGCAAACGGTTGATCTGCTCGCCACTGACAAATCATGTTTACACAACAGGAAATTTGTAGGGCATTGATAAATAGGGATAGGATTGCTCATGCGAAGCGGCCGGTGTTGTTATGCGGAAGTTTGATCTGTATAGCCAGAGAGAAAGAAGGCCCTTCGTTTCACTCTTTGACGAAGGTCCTCCGCTCGAAACGTTAGACAACTTACACGCTATTTCGGCAGTACACCAACCTTTTTAGATATTTGATTTCTACGCAGCTGTACGCAGCAACTGGGCAACACAATACAGTCACGTTTTATTACTCATTTGGATCTTAGCTTGTCTGTAACTCCGTATGGCGGGACGAAGTTTTTATATTCGCTGCATGCAACGAGACGTTGAGAACTTTATTTCACTCATTGAGATTTACGAGTTATGGTCTGTTTATCGGGTAAACCTAGTAACTTGGTACTTATGGCAGGCGCCTTCAAGACTTCATATATATTAAACGGACCCTATATAGACATACTCACCGTTCTCTACCAAGACTCTCAGGCATATTGCGTCGGCAAAGTACTGGTCCTCTAGTTGTTTCTGGTAGGCTCTGTAGTTTATATAAACCACATACAACAGCAAAGATAAAGAAATCGCGTTTCCTACCAACACCACGCAACTTGCGCTGATGGAGTTGGACGTAAATGCGTACAGCCAAGTGACATTCAGAAGATCGGCAATAATGTAAACCAGAAAATACAAGGCATTCAGCACGGGTGGTACGTCTCGAAGAGCCGTGGTCAAAGCGTATACGATATAAAAAGCGTTCCAGATGTAGATGAAACCCCAAATCGAGAAAGCCCAAGCAGCTGGTGTAATATCGAGGTTGAATGTAGACGACGCATTGTTGACCGTCTGATGAAATGGCGTGACACCTAGGCCTGCTAAAGTGTTCATCGTCACCTTAATGAAGAACACGGCAAGGGACAGTATACTTAACATTACTGTTGACTCTTTAAGAGCTCGCATGTTGTTCTCGAATCGTCAGATTGGCGTTGGTTTCTTTGATATTCCTCGGAACAGTCACGCAAGCTGGTGTTTATGTATTTTATTTCAACACTCTCAATCTCTGTTGGTGTCACATGATCTTGTCATGTGAAGAGATTTTGGATATCCATCCGCCCTTTACCCTGCGAATCTGCCCTTAGGAAACAGAAGGTATCGAAGTACTAGATTTCCTCAGAAGTTAGTTTGTAGTGACTTATTTTATTAATGACTTGTTTGAGACAGGAGAAGATTCATTGCTCATTGAAACAAACAATTTTAAATGTCGTACAATGCAAGAGTTACGAAAAGTTCTGGAATTCGTTTGACCAACAACTTCCTGTTTTGCATTTGATTGGGTTTTTGCCAACCAATCGGATTATAAGTAAAAAGACCAATTACTACTCAAACCGGGCCGATTTTTTTATCGCCTTCACAGTGACAGTTTCATTACTACCATTTGCAAGCAACCGCCAACTGCAAACGTTTTTTCTCGTTTGTTTACGTTTCAAACCCGCACGTTTGACCTTACTAACGTGTCACTTCACGACTCGCAGTTCAAAATGTTTGATTGATAGGTTGAAAGTGACACGTCAGTAAGGTCAAACGTGCGGGTTTGAAACGTAAACAAACGAGAAAAAACGTTTGCAGTTGGCGGTTGCTTGCAAATGGTAGTAACCGCGGATCAAATTTCAGCATCACGCGGTGTATTTTCATGTACCACGTGATGAACATCCAATTATTAACCATTGTTAACTCGTAAACAAGCTATCACGTGGTACATAATGTGGTAAATGAAACTGTCACCGCTCTACTGGTTTGAGTAGTAGTTATTCCATGAACTTCATATCAATTTCAAACTAGCTTGTGCCAGAGCTTCTTCCGCGCTCATCCCTTTTACTAGGGCCAGGCCTACCAAGAGGTCTAGCCCTCCTTCATGTAAACACCCCCTAATAATTCCGACGAATTCAATTGAGGGTACCGAAAAAGATGGCGGCTGTACATTTTACCAGAATGCTTTGCGACCTTAAATCACCTGTAAGTAGTGAGTAATAACCACTGATCTCTAAATAGACTGGATAGTGCATCCTATACTGAGCGCCTTAATGAAAATGTAACCGGAAGTCACGCCCTTTTTGTGAGCGACGCCATATTGGAAGGTCCCACTTTGAGGAGCGAGCTAATACATTTTACTGTTGCGAAGTCGTTGTTTTCGTATATAATCACGAAATAAACGAACAAAGAAAATTCATTTTGGTATTTCAAGCAACAGGACACATCATGGAACTATGGAGGATCTAAAAACGTGAAGGAAAACTGAATGGTAAGTAAATAAGTTGACATTTTGACGAAATTTCGCAGCGGGCCGAGCGACCTTCAAAATCGTGAAAAGGGTTTAATACAACACTACCGTGAATAAACTGAAAGTTAGAATACAAGTGTGAGATAATACTATAATTGTGAAATGTTTTCAATCGGTAGATAATTTTCAAAAGCGAAAGAGGTGCAATTAAAGGTACAAAAGAGAGATTGGCTTGTACAGTAGTTGTAGCCGTAGATTTCGACAAGCAGTACATGGAGCATGTTTTACTCTATTTAAAGTTTGCAATATTTAATATTTGGTGCCTTCCATAAAATTAGCTGTAGCATGCATCATAAAAATAGTTTGCCAGTTTGTTTTAACATACTCCAGGTCCAGTGTGTGTAACTTGTTGTGGTGGCATTTAAGAATATTCTGTAATTTTTATGAGAAATTGTTTGTGAGTACTACTGTATTTGTAAATTTTAATGTGATATTTGTATGTTACAGGTACATGTAGTTGAAAATCAAACAACTATATATGAAGGAAGAACTCAAAGGTGAAGTGACGTAACAACTTAATACAGAATATAATTAAACTGTGTTATTTACAGTTTTCAAACTTTGTAAATCATAAATCATTCAATTAAAGAATATTTTTACAATTCTTGTGTATTTTTTCTTGTGTAGTTTGATTCTGTATATATAAATGAAAAAGTTTAAGAATTTAATCTTTTCTCTGACTTCTGTAACTTATGTTTATCAGACATATCATCATTGTTCAATGAATTATATGACCATATGTTCGACTCTGCAGTTGATGACAACCATGTTTATGGACTCATCAAACAAATCATCAAGTGCTACTGCAAAGTCAGACTTTACCACCTTGGTAAGGAAGCCACACAGCATCTCTGTGGAAAGAAAATAAGAAAAAACTTAGTAAACTGGTCCTGTTTAACTGCACAGGCTGTCGAAACATCACTACCACCAACATCAACAATCTTTCTCGAGACTACACTAACCTAGAGTATCTGACTCTGACTACCGCTGAGACCATCAAAATGCCAGTCACTATTACCAACATCAGCAATCTTTATGAAGAATACATTCATTATCACTGGTTGGTTAAAGAGAAGAAAGATGGTTAAAGAGAAGAAAGATGGTTAAAGAGAAGGAAGATGCTAAAGATTTTAAAACCGGTTCCTTGAACCACCAAATATACTCAAAAGTTTACAAACAATTTTGTCGAATAGATCAATAAAACTGGTGCACATACAGGTTATCTCAAATACATGATTTACAAGAATACGTCTCTGACCGCACCAACATGTACACAGTCAACACTCTCAAAAATAGACCAAATAGTGATTATCAATTGCAATTTTTTTGCATCTGGCTGAACTTTTCATTGTGATTTCGAATTAAGAAATATACATAATAATAATAATATTAATAGATACACTCTTAGATGAACCGAGTTTAATAAACAATATATTTTTACTCAAAGAAAACTCGGGGTAATGATTAAAATAGGTTGTCCATGCATTCATAAAATCTACCAGATGGGGTAATCTAATTCGGACTTTAATACATCATACTAAAATATACTTTTTAGTCACAACTCACAAGTACAGTGTGAGTGTACTCAACTCATACAATAATCGAAATAGCTATATTTCAAGACTTACCATAGCGGTTGTCCGTAGTAAAGCTTGTTCAGTTGATCAAATTTTCCGAATTCTTTTAGTCCTCTAGCAGTGTTCCATATTCTGAGTAAATTCTGAATGATAACGGCCTTCATCAGTTCAAAGTTGTTATCACCGATACTGAGAGTGAGAGCTCGTACCATCGATCTCGCAAATTCCGTTTTTCACAAGAATTTGGGGCCAAACAACTACAATTTCTCTCTCAAAATGCTTCGCGTGTCCTCTCTTTCTCGTAATAAAAATAATTGTCCGATCCCGAAGGAGAAAATGCTTTAAAACACGAAAACTCTAACTGCGCAACAGTAAATAATAAGCGAAGTGGGACCTTCCAATATGGCCGCCGCGACCAACCGGAAGCTTCATTTTCAGACAATACATGCTCTATCCAGTCTATATATAGATCAGTGGTAATAACAGCTAAACATTGTTTACCTTGTAAACAGTGAACTAAATACGTAAAAGCTTCCTTTTTACCAAACTTAATTTTTTTGAAACTCTATCCTCTGCTATTTCTACAAGATTCAATGTTTACTGCGCGCAAGGAATTATGGTTAAATGTACCAGTCGCCATCTTTTTCGGTACCGTCAATTCATATTGCACAGCTTCTTATCATGATAGAAATGTTAATACGAGGTTCCAAATATATAAATTAGCAACAGAACGTAGATATGTTATGTATTACCTCGTTCTTTTAAAAATCCCACTTAACTTTCTGAATAAAAACAGAAATCTCAAGCACTCTGTGGCTTCTTTGTGGTGATTTCTTGCGTGGCGATTTGACTCAGAACAAAATAAGCCACAGAGTTGCTTTCGGAGGAGGCTATTATCTATCGTTCTGTTGCTATTAATATATTTGGAACCTCGTAACATGAAATGTCACGTGTTGCTCGCAATCTCTTGCACATAGCCACGTGGCATCTTGTCTCGCAACGTAATTACGTAAGTTCAGTGGTAGTTCTTACATATTCTCAATATTCACGACTTTTAGAGTAAAGTACTCTCTCATTTCGCCATATTTTTTATCTACACAGGCTGTCCAAAATTGCGGTAACGAAACGCGCGTTACTGCCGCGTTACCGCAAACATCGTTTTACGGTAACAATAGCGCGTTATACCCCAGAAGGAAATATCGTTACCCAAGGCCAAGAACCAAAAAATGTGAAATATTAAAACAAACGCTTTTTTCGTGATATCTTTCCTCCAGACATTTTTTATAATTATTTCAATGGTTCTTATTTCGCCAGAACGTTCTAATTTCTTTTCTACGCGCTATCAAGCTTTGGACACGGGCTAAATCATAGTTAATATAACCCACAGGCTAAATCCAACGTTGTGTATTGTTTACTGATCGCGATGAGTTTGTTTTGCATTTGAAATGTTGGGGCGTTGTTGTGCGTTGTCATATAACAAGATTGGAAATAGTATTCAACGCAAAATATTTACAATTTAATTCAAAGTTTCGTGGCTACTATTACAGTTGCGTGTTTTCAAAAATATTTGGAAGAATATTATAACATTAAACAGACCTAAGCCTTAATTTTGGCCTTTAAAACTCTTGTTGTCAGGCAGTGTTTTTATCAGTATGTGTGATTATCTGTAGTAACGCTTGCGGTAACGGTGTCGTAAAAGCGTTTCCCTAAAAACCTATCTGCGTAAATGAGATTTCGTTTCGCCAACGAAATCTGGCGATAACGCAATTACGTTACCGCCCCATTTACTTTTGGACAGCCTGCTACAGAAGTACTACATCACTCTAAAATCAATTTCAATTCTCAGCTAATCTTGATTCCTAAATTTCCAGCAGTTTTCTTGGCCGCCCTTGTTGTTTCTCGCTCTTCTTTCTTTTTCAGCTGTTCCAACGCCCGTTTCTCTCTTTCAGCAAGTCGCTTCTCTCGCAGCACATTCTGCGTTTCATATTCAATCTCTTGTTCGGAAATTTCGTTCCATGCGTTGCTATCTTCTGTCCATGTACCAAGTTCCGTCTACCAAAGTGACCAGAGAATGAAAATTAAAGTTCTCGTCTAGACATCCTCTGAAGTCAGTTCATAACTGACATTGAGATGATGTATGAGGCAATGAGATGATATTACGTACGAGACAATGACGTAATGGCAATGACATAATGATGACGTCGTTGAGGTGACATAATGACAATGACGTTGAGGTGACGTAGGAGGCACTGACAATGACGTTGAGATACATTACGTACAGGACAATGAATTTGAGAAGATATGACATAGGAGGCAATGACAATGGGATGAAGACATAGAAGGTAATGATGCAAAAACAATGCCATTGAGATGATGCCATAAGAGAAAGATAGCAATGGAATAAGAGCCAATGATGTTAGGTAAGTATGAAATTAAATCTGATTAAAGGCTGTGGAGATCATTAACTATCACTAAAGTTTAACAAAAGAAAGACACTTTTTACCTCTGGTACAGCTATGGTTGAATTAAACTTTAATCTGTCTGATGTCTGGTAAGAATTATTTATCTCTGGAGCTCTGCTTTTTACCAGAATCTAGGAATAAAAAAAACACAGTTGTTTAACACTTCACCCTGTCTGGCTGAAAAACATCCAAAATTGCAAACCACCTCTTTCTTCTATTGATATCTCTGGGAATAACCATAAATGTCATGAAAGCTATACATTTTCTGAAAGCCCAATAAACTGGCTTTTCCAATGCTTGTAAATTTCCCAAACAATACACATTATGTTAATATAAATTAGCATTAATTATCATAAATTAGGTTGAAATATTCATTTTTCTAGAGAAGCCCATCTTACCGTGCATCATGAAAATTCAAAATGCCACCAATCGTAGAGTTTTTTATAAAATCAAACGTGACGTGAGAAAAGATTTAAAGGGTGGATAATTCTAATTTCTCTAATAAGGCCCCCTAGTGGTTTTTAACATTCCAACTGACTTTTTTTTATAAAAGCCCCCTCTTCATTGATATTCCCTCAAAGATGCTTGAAAAAAATAAGCCCTGCTTGGCTTAAAAAATAACCTACACTAACTAATTGCTGGATGGCTAATCAGCCTCTCTTTGACAAGTAGTCTGCTACATCTTATATTCGGGACGTAGAATCACTTTGCGACGCAGAATACAGCGAGGAGGAAAACCCGTGAGGCAGAAAACCTGCGAGGTGTCCCGAATATAACCCTTCCCGCCAAACAACCATCTGCTATGCAGGCTATTTGACAAGTAAAAGCATTTGATTACTCAGAGCACAATTATCTAGTGAATCTGTGTGTAATAAAACATATTAACATAGTCATACCTTTTTAGTCTTTTGGAAGACTGGTTGCATATCTCCAAAGATATCCACTTCGTTTTGTTCAGAACTTGCTTCTTCAACAGGACTGCATGGTTCAACCTTAACACTGATTAACCCACTATCATTTTGATCCCAGTCATCCCACGATGCAAGGTCACCCCCCTGGTAAATAATAATAATTATAATAGACGTAAAGATACAGATTTCATAGTAACAAAGTATAACAATGGTGAATGCATGTAGCACTTCATCAGAGGTATATTGATTGAAGGACCGTGAAATACCGAAAGACTGGATCAGCTTTTGGAAAAGTGGCTTTGTTTTTAGTGAAACATTGGTCTTCGAAGCTCTCAAGGCTCTCAAGTATTACAATTTCTCCCAACCAATGAATTAGTGCGATCCCTGTAAGCTTTCTCAAAGGGGATGAGGTGGTTAACTTATGCGTTAATCAGCCCTCCAAAGAGAGGGAGTTCATTTTTTGGTTAAATTTTTGGTGAAAATTGCTACTCCGTTGCCAAAGACATACGTTCCAGTCAGGCCAAAAGGAACGCAGGCTCTGGGTGTGAGATTGGATTGGAGTTGGACAGGTCGAAATCAGAAATTGAAAGAACTACTGATTGAACGATCATGTGACGTGGTGCAGGACGTTTTCGTGACTGTCACAAAATTGTTGTGAATTTTCTGCCAAAGTTATCTGCTTGGTCAATCTGCGCCGAAAAAACGGGCACCGACTTTGTGTAATGGACACACCATGGGCACATACTACGTCATAGACTCATCAAGGTTATTTTTGCAGGATTCAGAAGCTTTACAAGAACAAAAACCCTAACTATAACCCAAATAAAAACTCTAGTCCTAACCCTGAAATAAAGGAATACTATCCCTACTTTTAAACTAAATATTTCAATGATGTAATATTCTGTGTCCGATACTCACGAAGAGCCAAAAAACGTGCGCCAAAAAAATAGAAGACAGTGATCTGTGCCAAACAATAATAATTATTGGTTAATAATAATTAGAGCACTGCTCTGCGCCGAAGATCTTACGCAAATACCCCTTCAAGCTTATATTCATGATAGCCATTATTGGTTTCCGAAAGTCAAACTCCTAAATAGAAAATGCAAAGTACTCTATTAGTATATTTATATCCAACAGTTGACCTCAGCTATTATCGTAATATCTTCAAGCCAGGTATTGGCCGACCACAGGTCCAAAAATGGAAGGATAAGTTGAACGGAGACGCCACCACATTACAATTACACTGGTAGGCAACGCAACCCGCAACTGTATCGATTAAAGATCATATACATAACAGTTGGCCTAGCAGTTTAAAGCAACTCTACGGTATCTAGTACCTCAGGTTTTTGGCTTGATTGTTGATCTAGTACGGTATTTGGCAATTTAGCATCATCGTTCTTTAACTTTTTTCTTCGACAAATGCATCTTTTGATAAAGTTTATGAGAACAAAAATCCAGGAAAACAGCTTTAGAAATCTTCTCATCTTTGAGCGACCATCTTTGTTTCTTGAAAGAAACGTGTTTACAAATTATGCATCAGACCACCCCCCCCCCCCGGATAGTGTGATTTGTCAATATCGGGTTATTACCCCTGGGCATTTGTCGCTCACGGAGAAAAGACCGCGGCCACGAGTTTGACTTTATCGGCAAGGACGAGAGCTTATATTATTGTTGAATGTTGGTTTTCAAGTGTGAATCAATGTTTAAGAATTTCCTTCAGTCCATATTATATATATTGTGATTACAATGAAAAACTTTCTGCAATAAAAGCAAGTGTGTCACAGCCTTTCGTCGATGTTTTCATCTGAAGTGAACACGATAGTTTTATTTTATTTAAGAAATAAAAAACGTGTCGCGTGTGATTATCGAGTTATAATGGCACGAGAGATGCGTGTAAAACACGAGGCGATAGCCGAGTGTTTTACTAGCTTCTCGAGTGCCATTATAACTCCATAATCACACAAGACAAAGTTTTTTATTTCTTTTATAAAAGAACACCATTATTATTAACAATAAAGCCATGAAAAATGTAGATTTACCTGTTATAAATGACGTTGCTATGTGCGTTGCTAGGAAGCTTACGATGAAAACACGTTGGCGATTTTAGCGATGAAAATGCACTCAACGTTGCAGTTAAAACATTCTGTTGTGTAGTACCTTGATTCGCCTTGTATCCAGGTATTCTTTGACTATCTTTTGTGATTTAAACCCTGAAAATCCGTCAAAAACGACAAAATCTACGCGAAGAATCACGTCAGCTTATGCTTTATTGAGTTATAATGCACGGTTTTTGAGCTCATTAACCAATCAGATAGCGTGTTCTCGCTCATTTACTTCCGGTTATTTTATAATAGCTATTTAGCTTCACCATTGTGCAAAAAAAAAACACCAAAAAAAACAAACCTAACATAGATTACATTATATAGTAATAAAACAATGGCAGCATAGCCAATTAGTTTTCCTTGTTTGTTTTTTTAAAAATCTCCAAAAGAACAATGAACAGAGAGGTATAAATATACATTCTTTGAATTGACTAATTTGTCGGCCCGGGGGTGGGGCATTTGTTTTGCTTTTTCGTCCCCGGGCATTTGCACGAAAAAAATGAAATACCAATGCCCGGGGGGTTGTCCCGTGGGATGGCCGCAGCTGGAATTGACTGATGCATTACTAGATCAGGGAGGAGAGGGTAAAATTGTGTCCCTTCGAAGTGCCTATTATAACGTCAAAAAATTGTATTGTCCTATTTGAGTATTTGGAAGAACTTTTAAAATGATAAAGTAACTTCTTTTAAAGATTTTTGCTTCTTCGCTTTGTTTTTGAAATATTTCAGTTTGTTTGATATGCAAATGTCTGAATTTCGCGGAGAAGTTTGTGTGTCACTGACTTTCATTCTCAAACGAAACCTTTAAAATCAAGAAGTTTGGTGTTGTGGGAGAAACACGCGCACATGTTTTTTTTTTGGTCGATTTTATTAGATATTAATGTTAATACAACAAATACCCAAACGGAAAGAGCGCGAACGGGACTCGAGGACCCATGCCTTCCCGTTGAAATTAAAAATACATAAAGTCATAGACCAACTGCTTGGAATTCACGATGCACCAACACACGCGCGCAGCCCCAACCCCATTCTTCCGAACTCCACTGAAAGAACAAAATGAATAAAACTGAGTGGAATTCAGAAGAACGAGGTTGAAGCTGCAAGTGCACACATACATGTACAACGATGCTCCGTGGAATCCAAGCAGTTGGCACATTAGAAAACTATCAGTGACAGGAGCAGTTGCGGTATAATGACCATGTACAAGTCATATCGACGTCAAAAGTAGATGTTAGTAATGATAAATAAGTATTGAGTAAAAATCTTTTGAATGATGCAAGACTGCAGAGACTATTGGGTGGTGCTATTTTACAAACAGAATTCCAGAGAGGAACAATTCTGTTAAAGTAGGAGGCTTGGAAAGTACTAGTTTTACAGTATGGTGCTTTAAGCATAAGAGTAGGATTTTTACAGATGCGGGTACGACTATGACTAACAAGTAACAAACGAGACAAAGTTATAAACATTTAGATCAGAGAGTCCATACAAAGCCTTATAAAAAAAACATAGATCCTTGATTTCTCTGTCGTAAGACAAGGGCAACAGATTTAGAGCCAGAAGGCGCTCCTTGGATTTAAGGATCCATCTTGTTGCACGTCTCTGAACACGTTCAAGTCTTGACTTATGGGTACTCAGAGATGGTGACCAGACTTCGGTGGCACTTTACGAGAGATAGATAAAGTGTTCGTCGAACATTACGGTCCTAAGTAACCCCAGCAACGTGTTGGCCTTGGATAGGTTACTGGTAACCATCTATTGTCACGTGTATCAAACAGGAAAGGCGATTTCTTGCGGGAAACTGTTAGAACCTTACATTTCGAAGCATTGAATTTGATCCAATGTTCGGTCATTGACAAGGTTTCCCAACTGAACACAGTCATCATTCAATCGATTTGATTCCCCTGTACAGCTTCGCGTCATCAGCATAAAGCGACATTGAAGTGCCGTCACGTACAACATCTGGGATGTAGTGTTTTCATTTCAAGTCTGATTATGCATGTGTGACGAAATTCCAGACATTTGTATATCAAAGTCAAACAAACTGAAATATATCAAAAACAAAGTGAAGAAACGAAAATCTTCAAAATACAAAGTTAGTTGGAAGAACTTTTAAAATGATAAAGTAAAACAAAAATGTTTGACGTTTAGGATATAGGATTATGAGCCCACAAATCATTCCGCTGACAGTTTCTTGTGGACATCACATTGACAGGTTTCTTTGAATTTTAATTATTTTTCTACTCATAATACTCTCCGCAAAATCAGTAAGTTGTGAGTAGATGAGTAGACTATACTTAATGAATATTTAACGCTAAAAATGGCTCGATGTAAACTAAAAATGGCTTATATGTCCTTAGTTCCGGTAGGGGCATGTCCCGCATGATATCGGCGACCCACACAGTGCCCACCGGAGCAACATCTATCTTCACAAAGACTTCTCTGGAATAAAACGAATATGAAGTTTCATATCCTCTAAAAATGACAAACATTTCAAATAGGAAGGCTTCATTATGACCTAAGGAGCCCATCAGAGTGTAGAACTCGTCGTGGTTCTATTACTGAATTTAAACATGTCGCATAAAGTGAAGGTTGCTGTTCGTGTTCGTCCCTTCAACACAAGAGGTAAGTGAAGTTGAACTGAGTGTTGAATATATTTATGATGTGTCTAGTGTTTTGACAATGAGTGGCATGTGAACATATTGTCCTGTTCGACCAGAACTTGATCTAGAGACTAGTGTAGTGGTGGACATGGATGAGACACAGACTATTCTTACACATCCAAGTGCTCGGGACAGGTTAGTCTTTTTTCTTTACAACTCATTAGTCTTTACCAATAAATAGTTGTTTACAATGTGTCTAGTTTATACACACTTGGAGATTTCTAATATTCCTGGACTTTTCTATGAGATGCGAGGGGGGGTAGAAGCCGGGAAAATGGTGAGTGAAATCAATGCGTAATGTTATTTGAAACTTGGACGTCAGCGATGGGTTGAACAGCTATACATATAAACAAACCGCTCTCTTCCTGTCGTAAGTCTTGTCCTTTTTGCTTTAGAATGGTTAAAAGGTCAAAGCTGTTGTTAAAGTTAGCTTGAACATGTTTTACTAAGATCTGAATAAGCTTATAAGTTTCAAACTTTAATAGACGTAGTCTGTATATTCGATATGGCTACGTAACTACTGACGTACTGTCATATAAACAAGTTTTATCTATTAAATATTTCAATCAAATCGACACCATGGAACTACTGGTGCAAGACATTTTGGATAATCCATCGACATTTCCGATGAACAAACGTAAAACAAATTATACCATTTTTTCTTGGAAGAAAATGCGTATTAACAATTATTAAATTAGCGGCTGTTCAGTTTAGTTTTGAAAATAGCTGTCGGCGTTCTTTGCACTCTCAACATTATATATTCATTGTTGATATGGTTGATTTGAATTTCCGTTTGTGGTTTCAATTGAAATCAAATTAATCAAAATTTGCCTGAAGATATTAACGTAACAGTACCTGTTCAGGAGATTGTTGTTCTGATGGAACATTTATTACTTTTTCAGAAACTGTCCACGTAAGTACGTAAACTCCAGCCGGAGGTTAGCTTAATCCCCTGTCTGGAGATTTGATATAAATGCAAATCGAAAAAGGTTTGTTATAAGACCTCCTGCGCACCATACATACCTCTCAACTTTGAAACATGTAATTATCTGGGAAATTTTAAAATTCTCAAAATTTTTGAATTCTCAAATCACAGAAATGCCATCTCCTGCATTTTCAGAACACTTTTTTAGCAAAATCGTAAGTCTTATCACCTGTGGGTCAGTTTGTCATCACTCACTGCTTTTGTCCCCCTGGTCCCTAATCCTTATTGCTGTAGTTAAAACCTATTCACAGCAGTGTTTCAACAAACGACAACGTAAATAGCCTCTGCCATTTTCCAGGAAAAGCTAGGGTACATTGACAACTTCAGCAAATCATTGTGTGATCTGTGACTGCATGGATAGTAACTACACATCTTTCCATTACATTGTTAACAAGTGCTTGGATCCCTAAAAAACTTGATCGATTTTTTTCAATATTAATAAATAATACAAATAGTATAGGTAGATACAGTTCAATGGCTGAACAATATTTGTTATGATGCTCAATATTGGCTATCATGCTAGAACAATATTGGCTATACATCATGGCTCAATATTGGCTATCATGCTATAACAATATTGACTGCAAATCATGGCTCAATATTGACTATCATGGCTTCAACAATATTGTTAAACCAACAATGGTTGTTCACAGCTATTGGAACAAGAGAAAACATATTGATACTCAAGCATGTTAGAGCTATTGTCATCCTATACAGGTACATTGCTGTTCATACATTATTCACAGGGTGTAGCACAACATTGTTAACTCCAAAATTATTACAACTAATCTGCAGGCCACCAGAGACGTTGTCTGGAGGCTTGGCATATCAATACCGCCCACACCCCATTGAATCGCGATGACGGTGGTTTATTACCATGCATCTTGTTAATAGATAACGTCATCATCGGTTCTATGAGGGTATAAATAGGGATCCTAACTTTACAACAATCACCCTTGATGAAGACACTAGATTGGAGTGTCGAAACGTTGGGTAGTAACTGTTAAAGTACTGACATGGAGTTATGGACAAGTCAGAGTAGTGCCAAACTTTGTCTGTTTTATCACCTGGTTGTGTTGGGAAATTATTTCCTGTCGATAACTTATATAACAGGTTGTGAATTTAACATTTATACACTGTACATAAAATGTACATAAATTTATTGTTTTTGATGTGTACAATATTAAAGGTGCCGTCCAGTCCGTTCTGCGCATGTCTACGTTTCTGTTTACATCGTTTGTTTACATTGCATTATATAAACATTGAACATGAAGTATTGCGGATTTTTTTTCACACGCTTGAGCTTTTCCGCCTAAAAAGCGTGTTATAAGAGGCTGTTTGGTTCCTAAATGTTGTTAATATATCAAACTACTACTCGCGCCTTCGCCACCTTTAACGAATACTCGCTTTCGAACTGTCGCAAATCTATTCCGTTAAAGTTTGTTTACATGTGGGGTCCCCAACGTTTGAAATATCACACATGCGCAGAACGGACTGGACTGCACCTTTAAGTATTTAATTATTCAAATGATTTAAATGTTTTTTATTTGATACCTGTAATTGTGTCAGATAAAAATGTCAGTGACTTGAAAACAATGATAAGAGTTTTGAATTGCATTCTGCACTGACTGGCAACCAGTGCAAATTGAATAAAATAGAATAAATCAAACAAAACTGTGGTTTGCAAGCCTGTGATATTAGCCTCGCCACAGCAATTTGCACATGTTGGAGCTAAGCACGTTAATTTGCAGCCAAAACACAATTATTCTAACTCTTTTCATCTCTTTTTAATAAAAACCTTGGTGAATATCTCTGGAACCCAAAAACAGAAAAGCTAATGTCAAGGTTTGTGTTTATAAATTTTATATACTAATCGTATCTTTTTCCCTCCCATCCCATACACATAGCAATGTACATGTACTAGTATTGTAGGTTGTGTTGCTATTGTTCTGATAGTCCTACAACAGCGTTACATTATTCTTTTGTTTTTAGACATTTACGTTTGATCACTGCTTCTGGTCAATTGATGAAAATGACAAAAAATTTGCATGTAAGTCACCATTTTTGAACTCATCTTAGTTTTCTTCTCATATATCCTCTTTATACCCATCCTTTACACAGTCAAGGAAGATGATGTTAGAAGACTTGAATGCACTAATTTAAGGATGAGTAGATCCAGGATGTGTAATGCAACATTGAGAGACAGGAAGATGTCAGAGGAGCTAAGAGGTTGTTTGGAACTGGTTAACATCAAGGATGTTATCTGTAGGGGTAACATTACATCATGGGCGTAGAGGGGGGTGAGCATGCCGTTTATCCTGGTCAGCGGCAAGCAATCGTCTTCTGGATGATCTTTTTTAGTATCCGCGAGAGATGCCTATATTATGATATACATCATAGAAAGATCTGCATCCTAACCACAAAACAACTTAGATCCTAACCATAACCCCCCACCCAATGGGTTTTCTAACCCTAACCCCTGTGATACAGGAAAGATGGGGAAACCTAGGAAGACATGTGGCTGTGATAACAGATTTGGGGAAGAAGGGTTTGCATAAGGAACTGGCATTAGATTGTGCTACATGGAAAGTTGCTATCATGTAAGACCAGCTAACCCATACATGGTAACACTTGGTATTTTCCTCTCTCCATCCCTAATTATCCACTCCTTTTCACTTACCCCCTCCTATTCCATCCGTCTAGTACCTCCACACCCTTCCCCTATTCCTATCCATCTTCCTCTTTCCCTCCCTCATCCCACCTCATCCATTCTTATCCCTTTACCACTCTTTCTTTATTTTATTTCCAATCACCTCCAATACTTCATTGTAATCTTATGAATGTTATTACAGGTCAGGAAATGGTATTTAGCTGCTTAGGTACAGATGTCTTAACCAATGCCTTTGAGGGATATAATGCCTGTATATTTGCATACGGCCAGACCGGTGAGTAATAGGTTTGATTCCTATCTGGGGCTCAGAAATTTGTCTTAGTTATAGCTAGACAATCTTTTTTGTACCAGTATATAAGAATTTCATTTCTGTGATATTTTCCCTTACCTTGGTATACATGATAATAGGATCAGGGAAATCGTATACAATGATGGGTACGTCAGCTCAAACTGGTATCATTCCACGGCTTTGCAATGAACTTTTTTCCAGAATTGCAGATGTGAGTACTATGTTAAAGTGTCCTTAACCTCAACATTTTTATTGTCTTATTTGGAAGAACTTTTAAAATGATAAAGTAACTTCTTTTGAAGATTTTCACTTCTTCGCTTTCTTTTTGAGATATATTAGTTTGTTTGATATGCAAATATCTGGAATTTCGTCACACGTGCATAATGAGTTATCAGAGAATGTTATATGTCTGCGTTCATGAAATAAAAACACTAAAGTGTGAATAACACGTGTGTGCGTTTCTCCCACAACACCAAACTTCTTGAATTCAAGGATTTCGTTCGAGAATGAAAGAGATATACACATTTCTCCAATAATTAATCATTATGCATGTGTGACGAAAGCATACAAACTGATATATCTCAAAAAGAAAGCAAAGAAACGAAAATCTTCAAAAGAAGTTACATTATCATTTTAAAAGTTCTTCCAAACAAGACAATAAAATTTTTTGAGGTTATGGGCACTTTAACTTTATTGATTTCTACCTAATTTATCTGTATTGTTCCATAAATTTGCATGACAATATATATGTACATTGTTGTGATTATTGTGAGAACAATTGGAGTTGACAGATGATACGTGTCCGTTGTCCGATTGTCAAGCTTGTATGGTTGGTTGTATGGTTCTGTTGGCTACACCATGAGTATAATTTGAGCTCGACAATCATCCATGTATTGTTTATAATTATTGACTGTCTCATAGTCACAGGCAGTAAATTTGTATGTTTCTCTAAATCTTTTTTTCAGAATACAAATGAAAATTTTTCCTTCAAAGTGGAAGTGTCCTACATTGAAATTTACAATGAGAAAGTACGCGATTTGCTGAATCCACGAGGGTACTGTAAATGCTTGTTCACATGAATATCTAGACCTTGAATTGCTTCAATGCCCATGTAACATACTAGCTCAATTTCAAGGTTTAACTGCCAATTTCTTATATTTGTGCTTTTTATATATACAGTATGGTATTCATAATCTTTGGTCCTTTCTAATAAGAATTATTTAATATTATTATCAGAGTGACGAGTGGCGCTTGAAGGAGCACAGATTAACTAGTGAGGAGTTGGGGGAAAGAATGGGTATTGAGAGGATATGTGAGGATATGTGAGGTTAGAGGAGAACTAGATTGAGGTGGTTCAGGGCATGTCGAAAGGAAGAACGAAAGGAAGACTGCAGGTGAAAAGATGTGTTATGATGGAGATGGAGGGGTCTGTTTCAAGAGGACAACCAAAGATGGCATTGATTATTGAAGAAGACTGGATGTGCACAATGTGGGATACTAGGTTTAAAATGCCTATAACGTCTGTGGGGATTTATTCATCTTCATAGACTTTTTTGCTGTTAACATTGATGGAAATGACGTCATAGCAGGAATCTGTAACAATGATTTCCGTCAACTTTAACAGCAAAAAAGTCTATGAAGATGACATTTTCAGCCGACAAGATATATTACAATTTATCTCAGGAGAATCCATAGATTACAAATATGTTAAATCCCCACAGACGTTATAGGCATTTTAAGGAAGACATGGCAAGGGCAAACCCCTACTATAAGCAGGGAAAACTGCCTTTATTTAAAATAAACAAATATGATGATTACTCTAGCTTAATGTGTCTCACTGTGCACACGAAATGACATAAACCCAGTGGCACACAAACACTTCACAAAGTGATTCAACAGTGAAATATGAACTAAAGAGTTTGAGAATGTCTTTGTCTTTGTGCCTCCCTAGGTCAACGTCCCCCCCTCCCCCCCCCCCCTTTAGTTAACCCAATTTTGCAGAAGAAAATCGCATCACGTTAAGTATTGCAGTTTTGATAAGAAAGAGCGAAAGTTTATATACTGTAAATATATAAAAATAGGTACACAATGCGTACATGCGTCTACATTTGGGATGGGGCATCATTATTATCGTGGTACATCTGTATAGTAGTAAAACTGGAAACAATTAATATTTGGTATTTACATTTGATCGTTCGAATATACTGTAAATATATAAAAATCGTAAACATGAAGTAGGTAGTTATACGTGAGCATTATCAACTCCATAATACATTACTGTAACATGTGCTGTAATACATCCCAGTTTCAAGTTAGAGCCATCCACACTAGCTTCGACTTAGAGCCATAGTGATGTGCGTGGAAAAACGAAGCCTCTTCCATACTATGTAAATAATATGTAATTACTTTGGAAATAGACTGTAAATCCAATTTACATCCTAATTGTAGTTTGACATACTATGTAAATTGCATGCCTTCTTTGTAAATATTTTGTAAACTGTTTGTAAATTCACAAGGTTTCTCTAATACTTGTTAAACTGTTTCTCAATAGTTTGTAAATTACTGGGATTTGTTTGTAAAGAGTTTGTAAATTACTGGGAAGTTGTTTGTGAAATACGTGCAACTTATTTGTAAATAGTTTGTAAAATACGTGCAGTTTATTTGTTAATAGTTTGTAAAATATGACAATTCGTTTGTAAATAGTTTGTAAATTACTGGCAACTTATTTGTTAATAGTTTGTATAAATTTGCCATGATAAAAAAAAGTATGTAAAATCGGGTTTAATTTTCAATTATGTCAGGAATTCAAATACGTTTGTAATTTACAAACTAGATACAAACTATTGAAAAACAGTTTAACAAGTATTAGGAGAAACCTTGTGAATTTACGAACAGTTTACAAAATTTTTACAAGAAGGCATGCAATTTACATAGTATGTCAAATTACAATTAGTATGTAAATTGGAATTACAGTCTATTTCCAAAGAAATTACATATTATTTACATAGTATGGAAGAGGCTTCGTTTTTCCAGTATACAATCGACTCCCGATAACTTGAACCCTCACTAACTCGAACCTTGCGCTAACTCAAACCAAAATCGAGTTCCTCTGGATTTCTCTCATACATAATTAATAATCATCTGATATAATTAATAATTATCTGCCGGATGCGCATTGTTTTGCTGATGACACACAGTTATATTTGTCTTTTAAGCCCAACAGCTTGTCCATTCAAAGTGAAGCCATGTTAGCTATGGAGAATTGTATTTCGGATTTGCGGAAATGGATGTTTGAAGACAAGCTCAAAATAAACGATGGTAAAACTGAATTTTTAATTATTGGTTCCAAACAACAGCTAAAGAAAATTAATCCCTGTCATATTCGTGTTGGCAGTGTTGATATTCATCCTGTTTCATCGGTGCGCAATCTTGGATCCTGGTTTGATTCTAACTTGTCGATGTCAACACATGTAACTAAGGCCTGTGGTGCTGCATTTTTCTGGTTACATAACATCAAGCGTATCAGCAAATTTTTATCTCGGGAAAATCTGGTTGCTGTGATACATGCTTTCATAACAAGCCGCTTAGATTATTGTAATAGCCTCCTTTACGGTCTACCCAATACCGAGTTGGCTAAGTTACAAAGAGTACAGAATGCCGCCGCCAGATTGGTGACCTCTACTCGGAAACATGATCATATTACACCGATTTTATGTGAATTACACTGGCTGCCCGTCAAATCTAGAATTCATTTTAAAATCTTATTACTTACTTTTAAGGCATTACATGGAATGGCTCCTAACTATATTAGAGACTTACTTACTATTAGAGTGCAGGGACGCTACTCTTTAAGATCAAATAGTAGCATAGTGTTAGAAGCTCCACTAGGTAAAATGTTACGATCATTTGGAGATCGTTCCTTCAGTGTGGCCGCTCCGAAGCTTTGGAATGAACTTCCTTTGGCAATGCGTGACATTCCAACACTTAGTGTTTTTAAAAGTAGCCTTAAAACTTATCTTTTTAAGTTAGCTTTTAACATTTAGGTTAGTTATTTATTCAATTAATATTAGTCCATTATTTTAGTTCTTACATTTATATGTATATTGTACTTTGGTAATCTTATTGTACTGCGCTTTTGATCATTTTATGTTAAAAGGCGCATTATAAATATTAAATTATTATTATTATTATTACTGTAATTTTACCCTCGATCCTAACTCGAACCCTCGAAAACTCCAACCTCCCGCCAACTCGAAGCAATTTTCGTTTCCCTTCATGTCGTTTTCTATATAATTTTACCCTCGATAACTCGAACCACGTTTGTCAAATAGTGACAAGTAAAAAAAATACAGTACTGTAGTCGAAAAAATTGAATTTATTTTGAAGCAGCCGTGTATTCTGTCTTTTTTTGCAAAAAAAAAAAATTACAAAAAATATGTTAGTCCAAGTTCAGATTTCGCCAGCTAAGTATCTTCATCAAGCTTTGCCGCTTAACTCCTTAAAGTGCACCTGACATCAAAATTTTTTAGTGTCGTATTTGGAAGAACTTTTAAAATGATAAAGTAACTTCTTTTGAAGATTTTCGTTTCTTCGCTTTCTTTTTGAGATATATCAGTTTGTTTGATATGCAAATGTGCGGAATTTACGTCACACATGCATAATGACTTATTGGAGAAATGTGTGTATCTCTTTCATTCTCGAACGAAATCCTTTAAAATCGAGAAGTTTGGTGTTGTGGGAGAAACACGCACACGCGTTATTCACAATTTAGTGTTTTTATTTGATGAACGCAAAGATATATAACATTCTCTGATAAATCATTATGCAAGTGTGACGTAAATTCCGGACATTTGTATATCAAACAAACTGATATATCTCAAAAAGAAAGCAAAGAAACGAAAATCTTCAAAAGAAGTTACTTTATCATTTTAAAAGTTCTTCCAAATAAGACAATAAAATTTTTTTATGTCAGGTGCACTTTAAAATGACACTGTATTAATAATGACACTGTATGAATAGAAATATTAAAATTAAAATGACACTGTATGAATAGAAATACACAGTAAACACCGTTTTTTCCTTATTTCCGGCCATTTGTTCTCAACTCCCAATAACTCGAACTCCCAATAACTCGAACCTTTTTCTGTTTCCCTTGAAGGTTCAAGTTATCGGGAGTCGACTGTATATTTAAGTAATTTTTAGGATTAAGTGTATTATTTGAGAAATTTGATACTATTTTCTAATCATCCTGTACATTTTTGCGAATTCTATTTAGTGGAAAACATTCCCTTAAAGTAAGAGAACATAAAATACTTGGGCCATACGTGGATGGATTAACAAAACTGGTTGTGTCATCATTCCAGGTGGGAATTATATCTACAGTGTATTACAATTTTTATTATATTTTGAAGGATATTGCTTTTAAAACATTTTTGAAACAAAAACATTTTTGAAAAAAAAACATTTTTGAAACTGAAGAAACCTAAATGTCACAAAAAGTGATGTCACAAAAAATAAGTGGTGTTGTCACAAAAACAGTTACAGGAAGAAAAGAAACGAGAATCACATGGGCTGTCATAGTTTGTGACGTCAGCTCTAACTAAGGGTCATTACTACAGTTCTCGTTGGATTTGGAAGTATTGGAAAATTGGTCTCAATGAACTTTTCTTTTTTGTGCTTATTTGATTTTGTGTTCATTAAGGACATTGATGCCATAATGTTAGAAGGAAATAAGTCTCGTACAGTTGCTGCAACCAACATGAACTCCGAAAGCAGTCGTTCCCATGCAGTCTTCAATATTGTTCTTACTCAAGCTGAATATGATTATGAGACACAGGTAAAATAGCTTTAATAGATTGAAAGACAGATACACAGAGGAACGAACAAACTGACAACATAAATGGATAGACTCACAAATAGATGGACAGAAAAATTATATATAGACTGGCAGACAGATGGACGGACCAACAAACACCAATGTTATAAATAAATGACGAACGGATGGACAGACAGACAGACAGACAGACAGACAGACAGACAGACAGACAGACAGACAGACAGACAGACAGACAGACAGACAGACAGACAGACAGACAGACAGACAGACATACAGAAGAAGAAGAAGAAGAACCTTTATTTCAACTCGAAATTTCATCAGTACAAAAATGTCTGCTTTACATGAAAGTCGAGAGTTATATACCAAAAACAAGTAAGATAAACTATATATATCTATATCTATATACATTACAATTTGTAATAAAAACTAAATTAGAATAATAATAGAATAAATATTGGTTACGACATATGGGATAGAAGGGCAGACAGACAGATCGATAGACGACGGACGGACGGACGGACGGACGGACGGACATATGGATAGACGACGGACGGACGGACATATGGATAGACGACGGACGGACGGACGGACATATACTGTACACCAAAGTGATTAAAACCCTTTTTCTTCTCAATATTTAGACAGTTGGTGAAAAAGCTAGTAAACTAAGTCTTGTTGATCTTGCTGGTAGTGAACGAGCAAGTAAAACTGGATCAACAGGAGACAGATTGAGAGAAGGAAGTAACATTAATAAGTAAGAAGCAAACTTATTAATTAACATATTAGCTCAATAGTTAGAGCATCTCTCTAGTCTAGCCAAGTAGTACGTATGTCACATTAGGAACCAGTACTTATCATAATCACCTTTGCTCTGCCACCGTAGTCCATGTAACTCAATTGTTAGAGCATCTCTATAGTCTACCGAAGTAGTATGTATGTCACATTAGGAACCAATACTTATCATAACCCCTCAGTCCATATAACTCAATAGTTAGAGCATCTCTATAGTCTAGCCAAATAGTACGTATGTCACATTACGAACCAGTACTTATCATAACCTTCACTCTGCCACCTTAGTCAATATAACTCAATAGTTAGAGCATCTCTCTAGTCTAGCCAAGTAGTACGTATGTCACATTACGAACCAGTACTTATCATAACCTTCACTCTCCCACCTTAGTCAATATAACTCAATAGTTAGAGCATCTCTCTAGTCTAGCCAAGTAGTACGTATGTCACATTAGGAACCAGTACTTATCATAACCTTCACTCTGCCACCTTAGTCAATAAAACTCAATAGTTAGAGCATCTCTCTAGTCTAGCCAAGTAGTACGTATGTCACATTAGGAACCAGTACTTATCATAATCACCTTTGCTGTGCCATCAGTGTCGATGTAGTTCAATGGTCAAGCATCTCTCTAGCCTAGCCAAGTAGTACATATGTCACATTAGCAACCAATACTTATCATAACCCCTCAGTCCATATAACTCAATAGTTAGAGCATCTCTATAGTCTAGCCAAATAGTACGTATGTCACATTACGAACCAGTACTTATCATAACCTTCACTCTGCCACCTGAGTCCACGTAACTCAATAGTTAGAGCATCTTTCTAGTCTGTCCTAGTAGTACGTATATCACATTAGGAACCAGTACTTATCATAACTTTTGCTCTGTCACCTGAGTCCATGTAGCTCAATAGTTAGAGCGTCTCTCTAGTCTACCTAAATAGTACGTATGTCACATTAGGAACCAGTACTTATCATAACTTTCGCTCTGCCACCTGAGTCCATGTAGCTCAATAGTTAGAGCGTCTCTCTAGTCTACCTAAATAGTACGTATGTCACATTAGGAACCAGTACTTATCATAACTTTTGCTCTGCCACCTGAGTCCATGTAACTATAGTTAGAGCATCTTTCTAGTCTATCCTGGTAGTACGTATGTCACATTAGAAACTAGTAGTTATAGCAACCTTTGCATCTCAGTCCATGTAACTCAATGGTTAGAGCATCCAACTAGTTTATCAAAGTAGTAGTACATAATATGAATAACCTTCGTTCTGCCACCTGAGCAGCTAAAGCTCAATGGTTAAAGTATATCTCGCTAGACTTCTGAGTAAAGACAAGCTTCAGTAGCGTTCAGCATCTAATAATTATGACCACAAAGGTGAAAATCTGCTATAATTGTACAACATTTTCCTCCCATTAGATCATTACACACTTTGGGTTTAGTAATATCAGCTTTGGCGGACCAGGCTGCTTCGGGGAAGGCAAAGAAGGCATTTTTTGTTCCATACCGGGACTCGGTGCTCACTTGGCTTTTGAAGGTAATGTAAAGAAATCAAATTTTCAGTACTAAAAGAAAGGAGAAGTGTATAATTATATAAAAATGTTGGACATTGGCAACAAAAATTAAGTTTGTCTAATATGAAAGAACTCGTAAAATGATAGAGTAACACCTTTTACAACTTGTCCGTATTTTACTTCGTTTTTGAAATATTTCAGTTTGTTTGATATGTAAATGAGATGGTCTCTGACGTCAGGTGCAGGATAGAGAATTTTCACTCATTAAAATAATAGTTACATCTTCAAGTTTGTTCCACAAATTTACTTGAAAATGTGCGTATAATAACTCCTCATGATTATGAACGTTGTAAACTTAGCAATCACTGAGATATAAGACATTTTTTAATGAGTGGAGATTTTCTACCCAGCACCTGACGTCAGAGACCATCTCGTTTACATATCAAACAAACTGAAATATTTCAAAAACGAAGTTAAATACTGAAAAGTTGTAAAAGGTGTGTTGCCCGCAATGCATTGAGTGGCCTTCCAGGAGATGTGTTTGTCTTTTTTCTAAAAAGTTGCTGTACTGCTGAAATAGCGTGTAAGTTGTCTAACATTTCGAGTAAAGGCCTTTCACTCTCTGACAAAGGGCCTTCGCTCGAAACGTTAGACAACTTACACGCTATTTCGGCAGTACACCAACCTTTTTAAAGTGCTTATAAACCCAAAATGGGTTTTTGGTGATTCGGATAGAGCATAAAAAGTTAGTTAATAAGCTCTAGATTAGTTTTTGCGTTAAACTTTTAGTTTCGGAGATATAAGGGCTCAAAGTCACAATTTGTGAAAAAAGTAGCGCAGGCCGGGAGACTGGATCCGAGGAACGTGTTACGTTTCAATACTTATAAAAATATATTACAATTCGAGTAGACAAGGTAACATCGTAAAGACACATCGTTTGGGCATTTTTCAATAAAAACTCTTAAGATAGCTGTCTTCTCCTATACAAAAGCCTATAGTTGTTGTTGAAGATGGGTTCCTCGGATCCAGGTCCCTGTGTGTTATTTTGGTGGCGCTACTTTTTTCAAAAAAATGGCACAATTTGCATGTTTGAGCCGTTATATCTCCGAAACTAAAAGTTTAACGCAAAAACTAATCCAGAACTTATTAACTAACTTTTTATGCTCTATCCGAATCACCAAAAACCCATTTTGGGTTTATAAGCACTTTAAATATTTGATTTGTATTTCTACACTGCCTACGCAGCACAACATGTTTTATCACTCATTTGTCTTTCTTTTTGCAGGATAAGTTGGGAGGGAATAGCAGAACTGTAATGATAGCTACAATTAGCCCAGCATCTGACAACTACGAGGAGACAATGTCGACACTACGTTATGCTGACAGAGCAAAAAGAATAGTAAACCACGCTGTTGTTAATGAAGACCCGAATGCAAAGGTATATATTTATTAATTTAAGGTAACTTATTTGGCTGGCATGAGGAACACAAAAAGAGGAATGATACGTTACTATAATGACAGCTCAGGAATACATGCAATACAGCGTAAGCCAAGTTGGGGGTAAAATAAGCCACACAAAAATACCCCCCCGAAAATACACACCCCGAAAACAATCCTCCGCCGAAAACAAGCCTTCCCCAAAAACAATCCCCCCCAGAAAATAAGCCTCCCCGAAAACAAGCCCCCCCCCGAAAATAAGCTTCGCCGAAAATAAGCCTCAACGAAAATACACCCCCGAAAATAAGCCTCCGAAAATAAGCCTCCTCCGAAAATAAGCCTTCTCCGAAAGTAACCCCCCTGAAAATAAGCCTCTCCGAAAGTAAGTCCTCCAGAAAACATGCCTCCGAAAATAAGCCTTCTCCGAAAGTAACCCCCCTGAAAATAAGCCTCCTCCAGAAAACATGCCTCCTCCGAAAATAACCCCCCCCCCCCGAAAATAAGTCCCCCGAAAATAAGCCTCCCCTGAAAATAAGCCTCCGGATATGTTCATATTGAAAATAATAGAAACTGTAGCTTTAACCTTCATTACAATGTATTACTATATAATAGACAGTGTTTTATTGATGGTTCCGCCACTAATACTAATAGAACTGATAATCACACATGTGCGATTATTTATGGTGGTCAATTATTATTTATCGTGGTCAACACTCGAAATAAATTTCATATTTCCAAGCATCCATGTATTATTCTCTATATATACAAACAGAAAATTATATAGAAATATAAAAACAAGAGTGATATTTCAGAAGCTAAATACAGCAGTGGAGAGTTCCTGTTATAAAGCATCCCTTATAGTGTTCAGGCTGCTGAACAATTGTACAATATCTTTCTAGATTATCAGAGAGCTTCGTGAAGAAGTGGACCGACTTCGTCAGATACTTAAAATGAAAGGTTTCTCTGATTCAAAAGATGAAATTAAAGAAAAGTTGACTGAAAGTGAGAATTTAATGGAAGAATTCACCATGTCCTGGGAACAAAAAGAAAAAAATACTGAAATAATTCGACAGGTAGAGGTTCATCTGTTCATTTATTTCGTTCGTTCATTTGTTTCTATAATTTCTTTTTTGTTCTCCTTGAAGGAACGTCACAAAGCTCTTGAGGAAATGGGCATATCCATTCAATCCTCGGGAATTGCTGTGGAAAAAAATAAATTTTATTTAGTAAACCTAAATGCAGACCCCTCGCTCAACGAACTTCTTGTTTACTATTTAAAGGTATATACATGTCGTCATTATAAGTGTAGTGTAAATAGCGATGACACGACAACTCTAACGATTTAAAAACGCCTTTCTGTCACGAATAGGTGCAAATAAAAACATGAAATAACACGACAGTCAGCAGTGAAATTTAACGGCATCTTCGTCTACTGGACACACAATGGACACAGACTACGTCACACACATCAAGGTTATTTTCTCGGGATTCAGAAGCTTTACAAGAACAAAAACCCTAACCATAACCCAAATAAAAACTCTAGTCCTAACCCTGAAATAAAGGAATACTAACCCTACTTTTAAACTAGGTACACGAAGTAGCAGCCAATTTAGCTCGTATTTCGAAAGACGAAAATAGCTTTGAAATAAAACAAATGGTTCGAGAAGTCTTTAAGCATTCCACTTAATAACCCATAACACAATTAGTTTGCCGCCAATTTAGTAGAAAGAGACAAAGTCGCAGTGTGGAAGCGCGTGATTAGAGTGAAACATACTTAAAACTACGAAGTATTAAGTTTTCAAAATGATGAAGGGTCTCGTCTTGAAGCTGACGAAGGGCCCCCAGAACAACACTTTTACATACTTAAAACTATTGTTTGTTTTCTGTTGATATATTTAGGAGCACACAGCAGTTGGTAGGCCTGATGATGTCCATCATATGGTGAGTTAAATAACGTGTTAGACAACTACAAATATCCTGTACAGATACAAATATACAGACGAGTACAAATATCCTGGACTCTAAAAAACCTGTTTAAAAAACCGGTTTTTCCCGCGCTTTTCTCCTTTGATAATTTTGGCAGCATATAAGGCGTTCTTTGGTTAAAATTTGCAAGAGAAAAGTAAGGTTTTTATAGAATTGGATAATAAATAACTTATTCGACAGTTTGGTGTGAGATACAGACCCTTTTAATAAGTACAGAACAAATTATTTTCCGCACTTGACGTCAAACTATACAGCCTTTTGAATTCTCTTCAATTTCGTTTATTTTTGTAGGTTTTTGTATATTTTCAATAGAATTCAAAGGCCGCGAGTTAGACGCCAAATGCGGAAAATAACGCTCTCTGTACGTGTACTTATTGAAAAGGTCTATATTATTTGTATTTCACTTGATTACACCTATTTCTGATCCATTTTATGGTATTGAAACAGAATAAATACACCCATTTACATTTAAGTGCTTCTAGATACATCGTAATGTTCATATTCATTGATTTTCGTATTTGGTCAGTCTTTTTAGTGAAGCTAGTTAGTGTACGAATTCCTTTTGTCGATTGTCACTCAGATTGTTTATATTTTTCTCTCAGGATATTCAATTAAGAGGTCTTGGAATTTTAGCAGAGCACTGCGCGCTTGACATAATCGATAATGAAGTGTACCTTACTCCTACCCTAAATGCCAGGTATGATGCGTTATTTACGAACTAGAATCCATTCCCACACATTCGCAGCAAAATCATATATATTGTCAGCCAAACATTTCATCTTCATGGAGTTTTTCGCTGTTAAAGTTACTGGATGTGATGTCACAAGAGGCATTCCAAACCAGTTTTCTTTTGATACTCGCCACAAAAATGCCTCTTGTGACATTACGTTCGATAACTTTAACAGCAAAAAAGTCTATGAAGATGTAGTTTTCGGCTGACAAGATATATTATGATTTTTTTCAGGAAGACCCAAATATTACGAATATGTAAAATCCCCAAACGTGAGATAGGTACTTTAAGTAATTTTTTATCAGAAATTGCAAAAGATCATAAATATATCAAAAATCCAAACATGAGTTTAACAAAAATAACATTTCGAGAACCTCGTAACATGATTTGAATCATTGCCTCGTATATTTCCTTTCAGAACCTGTCGAAATGGCATTGTGGTTACAGAGAAAACACGCTTACACCATGGAGATAGGATTTTGTGGGGAAACAATCACTTTTTTAGAATTAATTGTCCGCGTCCTCCTGGTGCAGGTTTGTATTTATTTATTTATTTATTTAACTTTGACTACTAGTAACACAAAAATAGGAATGATAAGTTATTGCTAAGGCCGTTGTACACGATACGATTCATCGTATTGTCATTCTGGCGTACATTGTCGTATACGATTGTCGTACTAGCGTATGCAATTGTTTGCACGTGACATAATTCTTGTTTACGAATGTTGACATGTGTGTCCAGTTTGATCACATACACACGTAAAAACGCACAATCTGTTTTTACCTGTTAACAGCCAGAAACATGGTTGATATCGACAGACTTGAACAGGGTTGAGCTGGTCAGCTTGAACAAGGTTGTCAACAGGACTGTTCATGGATGTTGGAACAGTATTGTTCATGGCTGATGATCGAACAGGCTTGAACAGTGTTGAACAACATTGTTCATAGATGATACAACATGTTGTCAGAGCATGATGAAATAACAAGGTTGAACAGCGTTGTTACAACAGCCATGAACTTGGTTGTTCTATCGAGCTGGTTTTTGCATGTTCTAACATGCATGAACAACTGCTGCATGTCGATTCAACAAGCCTGTCACAACATGTTGAAACATGCTTGAACAGTGCTGTTATTTTAACAGTCATGTTCTATCATGTTGACAATGCTGTTACAGGCATGTTGAACCAACAACCTTGTTACAACCTTGTGAGATTTTTATGTGTGTACACCAAGATGACAATCGTATACGACAAATCGTATCGTGTAGAAAGGCCTTAAATAACCAAGTTTACGTCTTTTTACTAATTTACGTATTCTTGCTTGAAATGAAGAGATAATGGCGTCAGTTATCATGTTACTGACTGTACCTATTTCTTCTCTTAAAGTACACGAACCGGAACAATTGGTCGACTACGATTTTGCTCAAAGAGAAATTTGTATGAATGATCGTTCTTCAGGTAAAACCTCCAATTTATAGTCACGGTCAAATAATTTGAAACTGAAAATAAATTTGAATGTTAAATACCACGCGTATCAGATGTATATATATATATATATGTAATGATCTTGGGTTGTTTTGACAAATTACTGTGTCGTCTCTCTTGTTTTTAACAGATATTAGTGAAGATGCGTTAGTTGTCCTCGAAGAAAAACATAAAATTGATAAAGAAGGTAGAATATAATAATCCTTTTAATTCCAATAACGCCCTGTCTGTCTGTCTGTCTGTCTGTCTGTCTGTCTGTCTGTCTGTCTGTCTGTCTGTCTGTCTGTCTGTCTGTCTGTCTACTTGTCTGTGTCTGTCTATCTACATCTACATCTACATTTTATTGAGTTGATAAAATCTTACGATATCACATCAACTATAAACTATAATCAAAATATTAACAAAATTATATTAAGCCTAAATATTAGTTATTCACATGTTTAAAAAGGTTAGACATAAATGAGTCAACAGAGTCCAAACAAACAATCTCTGCTGGTAGAGAGTTCCATTCTCTTATGGATCTGGGAAAGAAGGAATAATGAAATGTATCCTTAGTACTAGTTAGAAGTCTATATTTAAATGGGTGGCTTGCGCGCGTCCTAGTTTCCGGATTAAGAGTGAGGTATTTATCAGTGTTGATATTAACCAAATTACGACTAAGTTTGTACATAAAAGTTAGTCTAGACACCATCCTCCGTTTCTCGAGGCTCTTCAAACCAAGTTCATTAAGCATTTCCGTGACACTATCTGTTCGGTTGTCTGTCTACTTGTCTGTGTGTATGTGTGTATGTGTGTCTGTGTGTGTGTGTCTGTCTGTCTGTCTGTCTGTGTGTCTGTCTGTCTGTCTGTCTGTCTACTTGTCTGTGTCTGTCTGTCTGTCAACTTGTCTGTGTGTGTGTGTATGTGTGTCTGTCTGTCTGTCTGTCTGTCGTCTACTTGTCTGTCTGTCTGTCTGTCTGTCTGTCTGTCTGTCTGTCTGTCTGTGTCTACTTGTATGTGTGTATGTGTGTCTGCTTGTGGTCTGTTTGTATGTGTGTGTGTGTGTGTGTCTGTCTGTCTGTCTGTCTGTGTCTACTTGTATGTGTGTATGTGTGTCTGCTTGTGGTCTGTTTGTATGTATGTGTGTGTGTGTGTGTGTCTGTCTGTCTGTCTGTCTGTCTGTCTGTCTGTCTGTCTGTCTGTCTGTCTGTCTGCTTGTGGTCTGTTTGTATGTGTGTGTGTGTCTGCTTGTGGTCTATTTGTGTGTGTGTGTGTCTGTCTGTCCGTCTCTTATGTTTTTCCCAACTCTGTTTAGAGGCCCTTGTGAAACAACGACAGATGTACGAGGAGAAAATCGAAAGAATGAAACATGAAATGAGTCCTGCTTTTAGATTTGAAAGAAGACTAAGTCTTGGATCGTTTAGTTCTGGTATTAGTTCATCAAGACTCTCGTTTAACGATGAATTTGAAACGTTGGAAAACGAGCGGTCGCTTGAAAAGCTAAAAGAAGAAGTTGTGCACGCAAATGCTTTAGTAAGGTATATAATTAGTCGTATAGAATTGGTCCTTAATGTTACAGTTCGTCCAAAAAGGACATCAAGTAACTCATCTTCATCCATTTGCAAAAGACATGAATTGGCATATTATCAATTCCCAGAAATTTTCTCTATGTACTTGGCTCCTACCACAAAGTCACAAGATCGGTTGGTCCGTCGGTCGGTCGATTGATCGGTCGGGCCGGGCCGTCCGGTCAGTCGGTCGGTCGGCCGGTCGGTCGGCCGGTCGGTCGGTCGGCCGGTCGATCAGTCAGTTAGTCAGTGTAGAAATAAACTATAAAAATAAATACTGTCTGTCCACCGTTGTGCTTATTTGCCTTTGTCACATCTTTGCTACCTCCCTGCAGAGAGGCAAACCAATTGAGCGAGGAAATGAAAAGGAACACAGAATTTGCGGTCACGTTACAGGTAAAATTGTGAATATTGTCGTATTTTCTCAATTACTGCAGCGCAACATTGACTTTGCCTTTGTTGTCATTTTCACCAGATACCAACGTCTGGACTTAGTCTGAACCGCACGCGAGAGACATGTGCAAGCGAGGTTGCCATCGTAGTGAAACACAAAAATAAAGGAACTCAATGTAAGTCGACAATAAAGCCAGTTCATCAAAATGACGCGTTCTGCGTCGGGATAAAACTTATTTCAATTCATAACATCAGGCTGGGGAATTCAGTAGTGTAAATAGAAATGCAAATTCTATTGTGGTTTTAGCCTGATGTTATGAATTGAAATAAGTTTTATCCCGACGCAGAACACGTTATTTTGACGCGTAGTCGACATTACGAACTGGCTTATTATCTTCATCCAGCCCACTCTCTTCCTGGAATTGACTAGTTACACTAATTGTAAATGCGTGGCAAATTGACTGTGTTGCAGTCATGAAATATTGATGGCGTCATGAAATATTGATGACGTCATGAAATATCGATGACGTCATAAAATATCGTTGACGTCATGAAATGTTGATTATCTCATGAAATATTGATTATCTCATGAAATATTGATTACCTCATGAAATATTGATGACGAAATGAAATATTGATTATCTCATGAAATATTGATTACGTCATGAAATATTGAATGCATCACCTCATGAAATATTGATGACGTCATGAAATATTGATGACGTCATGAAATATTGATTATCTCATGAAATATCGATTACCTCATGAAATATTGATTACCTCATGAAATATTGATGACATGAAATATTTATTATCTCATGAAATATTGATTGCGTCAAGAAATATTGATTACGTCACCATATAACAATACGTCATTATACGACAATTACGTCATTAAAAAATGTTAAGCATGAATAGCCTACTGATATAACACCTCTAGGGAAGATAGATAGATAGATAGATAGATAGTTTATTAAAAATAATTGCATCGCAGCCCCAGAGCTGAATTGCGTAATTTACTTATATAACAGAGTATGAATAAGACTATATACATGAAAACTATGTTACCAAAGAAAATAATATATTAAAAACTCTAAAATTTATAATTGTTAAGGCTACACATCGATGGAATAAAAGTTTTCTGATAGCGCTTGGTATTAATTCGAGGAATGTTGAATGTTTTTTCCCCCTAAGATTGTACTTTGGTTGGTGTCTTTGCGAAAGTAATTATGCTGGGAAGCTCTGAATGTTCTTTTAGAATTTTTCATCTAAATTCTCTGTCTTATCATCTCATAGTTTGGTCTTTGGACAAACTCTCCAATAAAATATACGATATGAGAGACGCTTATAACCAAATGGAGGAAGGAACTTCCTGCAAGGTTAGAAACTCCACGCGTGGTTCACGCGCGATGATCAAGACCACTATATTTCAATTTGTCACCTGCACGACAAAATCTAAAACTAAACAAATAAACACCTCTGTTGTTTGCAGACTGTTGCTGATGACGATCTGTTCTTTGAGGTCGAGTGTCATACGTTAATTGGCGTTGCTAATGTTTACTTGGAGTGTATATTTCTTGATGTACCGTTGGATTATGCCGCACCAATAATAAGCCAACAAGGAGAGGTAAGTTAGTAAATTACTTGAGTGTCTTTGTACTACACTGATCTCTAAATAAAGACTGGATCGAGTAACTATTGTTCAGAAAATGAAGCCGGAAGTAGCTCGTGGCAGCCATCTTGTTGGGACCACGTTATATGGTTTTACTATCGAGACTATCTATCTCTGATCTTTTAAGATGCTAAAATGAATAATTTGTCGAAGGTTTTCCCATAATATTGAACACAAACTACGGCTCCATAATAATAACTATGAAGCCGGAATTAGCGCGTGGCGGCCATATTGGTGTGACCACGTGGTCCCTTCAAGATGGCCGCCGCGAAATATTCCCGGCTTCATTTTTTCGCAGCATCCAAACACTGATCTCTAAATAAAGACTGGATCGAGCAACTATTGTTCAGAAAATGAAGCCGGAAGTCCGCCATTACTAAGGTACCAACTGAGAATCCTATGAGGTTTTTTGATGGTTTATGTGCTCTTACCATCGACAAAATAAAATAATATTACTATAAAGAGGACCAGAAAACATTTTTCAAATTACTGGGTAGAACGATTCATCGCCTACCTACAGATTTACTGCGACTTTGGTCCCTTAGCAATGGTTGGCTCTAATTATCCAGTGAGAGAAGCTTAATATGAGACGTCAAATTAGGTTGAAGATTTTATGCATTTAATGTTAACAAAGAAACTCTATTGGCCAGACACTAAACCTATTTTGCAAGCGTCACAGTTTGATTTGCTTGCAAACTCGGAGTTTCTAATGATCTCTCGTTAATTTACTTTATGCAAATATGCAGGCTTCAAAATCAGCTCATCAGATACAATAGAAAGCTCAATCCAGTCTTTATTTAGAGATCAGTGTATCCAAACAATTGTTCCTCGATCCAGTCATTATTTATAGACCAGTGCTGTACTATGATAGTGATATGAATGACGTCATTTTAAGCGCAAAAATACCAAGTGGAAACACAAGACGGAGCCTAGTGTTTTCAGCTATTTGTCCTGTTGAAATGGTATGAAATATCACAATACAGAGACACTTTACTGAGAGCTCCATAATCTACGATATGGACATGGTCTTTGCTTTATAGATTTGTGGTCGATTAAAAGTCGAAATAACTCGTATACTTGAAGATGGGATAAAAGAAGCTGATGCTGGCTCGTTAAGTGATGGAGATGACCAGGAAGAGATGGACACCAATCAGAACGAGGAGGAGATTGGGATAGCTGACTATGATGAAGAAATATCAGTTGGCCAAAATATTGCCGTGAAGGTTTGTAGATCAGCATAACTACGTCCAACAAGATGTAGTATTTTGATGGTCTTCCACATCATTTTCATTTTTGCTTAAAATTGGCTGACAAACATTGAAAACGGAATACATAAATAAAAAATTATGAATCGAGACATTCAGTTATGTGGTTTTAGAAATTTTTTAAATTTTATGATTTTGTGTGGAAGACCACCTTTTCAATGCTTATTGTAACCAAATTTCAAAGCTTTTTCATTGACATTTCAATGTTCATTTGTCAACGGTAAGGCAACACCAATTTTATTTTTTGTTTCACGGGCCCGCCGACGCTAAAAATCCGAAAAACAGAATAAAAATAAAATTGAAATCTTATCCTTTTATTTTCAAAATAAAAGAATAAATAAGTCAAGAGTCCAAAATAATAAAAATCTATAGTTCCGTGTTTGCCGAAGCTCATTTTTATGGCAAAATCGAATTGTAAAGACACCCTAAAAATCCTGAGGTTTTGCTCATCTTTTTGGATCGCATTGAGGACGTCTTTATTGATCTGAATTAATTAGGCAAATGTATATCAATATTATATTGTGTTTAATGCTTTAGAAGTCTTTACTTGTGATATATAAATTTCTTCTGATGAATTTGAACATTCATGACTCATCAATACAATTTTATTTTATTATTTTTTCCCGCCTCCGATCCTGAAAAAAATGGGTTTCTGCCCGTGAAACACAAAATAAAATTGGTGTGGCCTAATTTCCAACCTCTCGCATTTCTTTAGGTCAAGATAATCGAAGCTTACGACCTACCTCTTGCATACTGTAATTACGTATTTTGTCAGTACGAGTTTTGGGATCAACCCAACGTCGTGCAACTTTCCTCCCCTGGCTCCAAGAGTAACTCTGTTGTTTTCACCGAAGAACAGGTAAATATTTGGTAATAGCTAGGAAGTATATTTTTAAAATGTTGTAATATATTGTCTGTCTTATATTGTGAATATCTGGGGACGAGTCGAGGTCAAATAGCCGCTGAAATCGCTGGATATCGTTTTCTTGAAAAAAAACGAAAAATGAAAACTAGTATTCTGGGGCCAAAATTTCCAATAATTTGATAAACGTTCTGCAACTGTTGTGCAGTAAAAAAGTAACCTTTATTTCAAGATGGCAAAAGACTCGCAACTTTCTATAAATCAAATATTATTTTCGTGTTTTCGTTGAGTCAAAAATGCTTGGTGAATTGCAGGTTGCTCATTTCGAAGCAAGTGAGGATTTTCTGGAGTACATTTCTGAAGGTGCGTTGTCCATCGAGATTTGGGGAAATCGAAGTAAAGGATTTGGCCAGGCCTCATGGACGCCGAATATTCAACCAATAGCGACAAATTCCGAGGACGGGTAAGATCAAGAGTACCTACCTACCTACCTACCTAATAGCTACCTACCTACCTAGCTACCTAGCTACCTACCTACCTACCGGTACCTACCTACCTACCTACCTACCTACCTACTTATCTACTTATTAAATTAATGGCTTTGTTGATTTTGAAATTGTTTGTTTATGATTAGATGGAATGACTTGAAGCGCAAGGTTGATTTGTGGGTGGAAATTCACGAGCTCAATGATCAAGGTGTATTTTCGCCCGTTGAAGTGAACAATCGCAATGATAATGACACTGGTGGAATATTTCAACTTCGTCAAGGGCAGAGTCGTCGTATTGTTGTCGGTGTACGACCTCTGCCGAAGACTGGATCGCTGCCTGTCGTGATCGAGACAATTTTAGCGATTGAAGTTGGAAGTGTGTGCCGACGTGATAAGAATGACCCGTCGCTGGATTCGTATCAGGACAAAGATTTAGCAGTGTGAGTTTAGGAACAAGTTGACTTGCAGTAGATTGCTGTTAGATATGAGATAAAAGTGTAGGCAGTGTAGAAATATAACATGTTGTTGTTGTTGTTGTTGTTGTTGTTGTTGTTGTTGTTGTTGTTGTATTGTTGTTGCTTGTGTTAGTTCTTTTTTTGGCTTATTTTGAGGATTTGCTTTTAGGTTGAGGGAAAAATTATCGACTTCATTGATGAAAAAACGTGAATACCTGGACGAACAAATTCAGCTGGTGATGAACCAGAAAGGTGTGCAGCCGTACAATCGAAAATGTGCTTCCGTTGTCTTTGATTACCTTCCGTAATCTCCCGTAACTTTCGTTTCCTACCGTATTCATTTGTTTCCTTCCATTTTCTTCCGTACTCTTTCGTTTCCTTCCGTATTCATTCGTTTCATTCCGTATTCATTCGTTTCCTTCCGTATTCATTGGTTTCCTTCCGTATTCATTCGTTTCCTTCCATAATCTTTCGTTTCCTTCCGTATTCTTTCGTTTCCTTCCGTACTCTTTCGTTTCCTTCCGTACTCTTTCGTTTCCTTCCGTACTCTTTCGTTTCCTTCCGTATTCTTTCGTTTCCTTCGGTACTCTTTCGTTTCCTTCCGTTCTCTCTCGTTTCCTTCCGTATTCTTTCGTTTCCTTCGGTACTCCTTCGTTTCCTTCCGTACTCTTTCGTTTCCTTCCGTATTCATTCGTTTCCTTCCGTATTCATTCGTTTCCTTCCGTATTCATTCGTTTCCTTCCGTACTCCTTCGTTTCCTTCCGTATTCATTCGTTTCCTTCCGTATTCATTCGTTTCCTTCCGTACTCCTTCGTTTCCTTCCGTACTCTTTCGTTTCCTTCCGTATTCATTCGTTTCCTTCCGTACTCCTTCGTTTCCTTCCGTATTCATTCGTTTCCTTCCGTATTCATTCGTTTCCTTCCGTATTTATTCGTTTCCTTCCGTTGTCTTCTGTACTCTTTCATTTCCTTCCGTTGTCTTCGGTACTCTTTCGTTTCCTTCCGTATTCATTCGTTTCCTTCCGTATTCATTCGTTTCCTTCCGTACTCTTTCGTTTCCTTCCGTATTCATTCGTTTCCTTCCGTATTCATTCGTTTCCTTCCGTATTCATTCGTTTCCTTCCGTACTCTTTCGTTTCCTTCCGTACTCTTTCGTTTCCTTCCGTATTCATTCGTTTCCTTCCGTATTCATTCGTTTCCTTCCGTATTCTTTCGTTTCCTTCCGTACTCTTTCGTTTCCTTCCGTACTCTTTCGTTTCCTTCCGTATTCTTTCGTTTCCTTCCGTATTCTTTCGTTTCCTTCCGTATTCTTTCGTTTCCTTCCGTATTCTTTCGTTTCCTTCCGTACTCTTTCGTTTCCTTCCGTACTCTTTCGTTTCCTTCCGTATTCATTCGTTTCCTTCCGTATTCATTCGTTTCCTTCCGTACTCCTTCGTTTCCTTCCGTAGTCCTTCGTTTCCTTCCGTATTCATTCGTTTCCTTCCGTACTCTTTCGTTTCCTTCCGTATTCATTCGTTTCCTTCCGTATTCATTCGTTTCCTTCCGTATTCATTCGTTTCATTCTGTACTTCTTCGTTTCCTTCCGTACTCCTTCTTTCCTTCCGTATTTATTATTTTCCTTTCGTTGTCTTCTGTACTCTTTCATTTCCTTTCATTGTCTTCTGTACTCTATCATTTTCTTCCGTTGCCTTTGATTACCTTACACAATCTTTATTATTATAATTACTTGTCGTTTTTGTTCATCATTTCAGACAAGACCCCGGAAGATAAGGAAAAGGAAAGTTGGTTTATCGATCAATGGGTTAATTTAACAGAAGAAAAGAACTTTCTTCTTCATCCACAAGCTGGTAGCAATGTACCTGGTGCACCTTCAGATAGGTAAGAATATTTTTAGCCTAGTTCTTTGGTAAACCAATTTTATTATATGGATTATAAAAAAAACAAGCTCATAAACCCTTCAATTACCTTTCTACAGGGATCCTGCACCAGGAATAGAGAAACATGTCCCTGTCATCTTTTTGGATTTAAATGGTACGTCATCTTCACTATCAGGGCTCGAAATAAGTATACCAATGACCAGCGAATTAGTCAGTTCAGTTAATATCATCACATACCGGGCATGCGTGACCGGTAATTTTTTCGCAATCTGTAACTCTCATTCATGTTAGATTTAGTTGGGTGGGGTTACATCAATGAGAACGTTTTCTAACAGTAACCACGCGCTTTGCAAACTAGAGCAACAAGATTATGTAACACGATCTTCTCCCATTCGTTTTTGTCCATCCTTTTCTTGCCATAAGTAAAGAAAAATGTATATTTTTCGAGGAATAGTATGATTTTGACCCGAACAAATACTGCTTGACCGGCAAAGTTCGTTTCTTACCGGTCACGATGACCGACACGTTTTCGTGAATTATTTCGAAGCCTGGGCACTATGAGTATAGATTTGAATTTCTAAATACCACTATTGTCGTTTTCCTCCCCACTCATATTATGGTCTTTTTTCTCTATCTAGCGGAAGGTCTGCATAGCACTTCTGTTGATGAATCCAGTGTAGCTGGGTTACAATCTTCGTTAGCTTTTGAGCTGGAGGATAAAATGATGGAGTTACCCACGTTTAAGTACGACCAAAAGAAAGTAAGTAGAACCTCGTAATTAACTACCTATTTTTCCTTCTTTGCTCCTGTTTTTCTCTCTTTTCCCCCGTTTCCCCTGTTTCCCCTGTTTTCTTCCGTTTCCCATGTTTTCCTCCGTTTCCCCTGTTTTCTTCCGTTTCCCCTGTTTTTCTCTGTTTCCCCTGTTTTCCTCTGTTTCCCCTGTTTTTCCCTTTTTCTCCCTGTTTTCCCTGTTTTCCTCTGTTTTCCTCTGTTTTCCTCTGTTTCCCTCTGTTTCCCCTGTTTTCATCGGTTTCCCCGGTTTTCCTCTGTTCCCCCTGTTTTCCTCTGTTCCCCCTGTTTTCCTCTGTTTCCCTGTTTGTACCACACTGCTACCACAACACGACTTTGCAGTTCACACCGGAGACGCTACTGTACGATTATACTTGACACCTACAGTACAACCACACTACACACCATTCTATTTCACCATATCACTCTACTCTACTTTATTTTACATCACATTACTCTGCATCACACCTCGTTACGCCACTCTACACAACAACTTTACGTCACTCTGCTCCACACCACTCTACATCACACCACACCAACGACACCGTGAACCTACACTGTCACTGGGTACTCAGCGCTAATAACGCCTGTCCACTATCCTTTGATAAGTGACTTTCTTGTAATCTCTTCTTGTATGCTTTCTTCAGGTTGCCATAACAGTTTTATGGGATTCATCTATCCATGACTCACGTTATCTTAACCGAGCCACCTCAAGTTCAGAGAGAGTGTATTTGGTGATAAAGGTGAAGGATTGATTTATCATTTGAATTTAGCTATTCATACGTATACATGTATGTTGTTTGTGGCCGATTACATCTTTCATTTCTATTACATTTTAAATGTATAATTTAATGGTGATGTGACTGCGAAAAAAATAGTTGGAATTAGTAAAAACTTACTTGTAATAATACCAATGCTGCGATCTGATTGGCTACGCTGCTCGATATCTAATGGTCGATAGATATCGAGTAGCGACAAGTGACGCGATAAGACTGAGTTTTTTACAAAAAAACTTATATCTCGTTTTTGGAAATAATTTTGAAACCTAAGTTAGTTTTACTAAAACAATTAGATAATCGCTCTCAATCTCAATGAGCCTATTACCTCATAGACACTTTGTGTTACTCATAATTTAATTGTTAATTAGTTCATTTTTGTTGTAAAATATTTCTTTTTAGACTCATGTTCGTCTTAGTAGTCCCCTTGCCATGGATTTAATATTAAGAAAACGAATTTGCGTGCGAATATATAAACGACAAAGTCTAAAAGTCAGCTTGATGAGACGAATTTGGAAGGTGAGGACATTTTGGATCGCCGTCTTGAACTGTCTTGTTTGTGTACGAGTGTCCATGACGTTGTATGTGTATTGTGTAAAGCTGTGGTGTAGAGTGGCGTAACGAGGTATGATGTAGAGGTAGAGGTAGAGGCAGAGGCAGAGCAGAGCAGAGTAGAGCAGAGCAGAGTAGAGTGATATAGTGAAATAGAATGGTTTGTAGAAGTGTGGTTCTTCTGTTGTTGTGTTATAATCGTACAGTAATTAATCAAAAACGTATTACCATAATTCATGAGGAAAAACCAAAGGAAAATCATGACCGTATCGTGTCTTTTTTCTTGGCGCAAATGGCTTGAATCACTGAAATAGTTGGTAAACAGTCGTTTTTGAAGCCGTTCAAAACACTCGCAGTAGTGTTCTATCGGGTCTAAATCACACTCGGCTATCGCCTCGTGTTTTAAACCCGATAAAACAATGCTGCTTGTGTTTTAACTAGACACAAAACTTGTCCTTAACAATGGATTGGTCATAAAATGGATTCTTTTATTCCCATCAGGACACACGAAAGCAATGTGGCGTCACCTACGAACTTGTCTCTCACATTCCTAGGGTAAGTAAAAAGACAAAGACAAACAGTGATTTAAAGGGGAACTGTAGTCAGAAAATAAATTACTTTTAAGGTAAAAGGCGTTTAAGTATAGTTTAGTTTAGTTTATTAGATTCATCACTCTTTGGTGAACGGAATACCCTAACAGGCTAGAAGCCTAATTGATAGGGGTTCCGAGGGCCTACGATTTAAGGTCGTTATCCGGCGAGAAGACCCAAAAGTCTTACCATTTGCTGATATTATTACAAAGGCAGCACTTTCTCCTCGATTATTTTTAAGACCCTGAGTGGTGTGTCTCCCAGCTCATAGACATGTGGTAACCACTAGACCACAACAGCTTGTTTAGACCACAACAGCTGGTTTTATAGTGTGTAACTTGCTAAGTATAACACACCAAGTGCGCGAACAGAGAGAACAGCACACAAGAATATGGTCAGAAAGGAGAACAGCATACATTTAACAGTGTCGGAATGGAGAACAATTTAATAAAGTAAAACATCATCTTATATGGTAGTACACTATTCTGTGGGAACCTCACCCATAAAAGGAACTACGTCATTTACATCTTTCGTGTTAGGGAGCAACATGTCACATTCTAACTCGATTATCCGTCTACGTAGGTTCAACTTGAATCTACGCACGCTATAAATGGTTAGAAAAGTTAATATGTTTACGGTATCTACTCTTGTACTCGAGAAATATAAACGTTTTCATTCTCGTATTTTATGCTTCTGGACGCCACCATTTTAGAGTTTGCTCGACGGCTCAAAGTTGATGTACAGTGGTGGTTTTCTTTTTAACTTTAACCTCATTGAATGCTTGCTTTTATTCCTTGCACTCAATGACGTCAAAATTGAAAAGAAACCCCCTTGACCCGTCAAGCAAACTCTAAAATGGCGGTGTCCAGAAGCCTAGAATATGAGAATAAAACAACAATTGTTCGGTATGCAAATGATAAGCTCTTGTTTGAGCAGTGTTTCGTCATCTGTATTTAGCGTTCAGTAACCTTAAATGTACTATTATATTTTGACAATCAAAGTTTAACTTTAAAATATTTAACTATAGTCAAGCAATATGGGATCAAGTGTAGACGAGAAATATTAATATTTCAACTGTTTATTTTCTCAGCAACCTGGTGAGGAGACAGAAGAGAGAGGAAGTCTTGCTGAAAGAGCAGCAGCTGCAGTCAGTGCTGACGATGAAGAACACGAGATTGTCTTAGAAAAATATCATCGAGGAATTTCTCACGTTGAAGGCTTGTTGAAACTTGATAAACTACGCCAGGTAGGACATGGTAGCAATGGTTTTAGAAACATGTCATCAGTAGTATAGAATAAGGTTCGGCAGACTGACAACCAGTATATGAAGATTAATATGAGGGTTAGTATGAAGGTTAGTAGGAGGGTTAGTATGAAGGTTAGTATGAAGGTTAATATGAAGGTTAATATGAGGGTTAGTATGAAGGTTAGTATGAAGGTTAATATGAAGGTTAGTACGAAGGTTAGTATGAGGGTTAGTATGAGGGTTAGTATGAGGGTTAGTATGAAGGTTAGTATGAAGGTTAGTATGAAGGTAGTAAACCTTCTTATAAAATAAAATGTATGCTACCCAGGCTCTGATTGGTCAATACTCGTGTTTGGATCAAGCCTGGATGGTTTCCCTTAAAATTTCCTTACGTTTTGCTTCTGGTTCTCTTGTATTATTTTATAAAAGAAATACCTAATGGTTTTTCGGTGTTTGGATACTGTGATCCAAACACTTGGGAGTTGGAAAGTTGCTCTACTTTCGAAAAGCAAAAAAACACTCGCCTAGCCTTTTACGCTTTTCTTCAGTCTCGCAACTTCCCGCGTGTTTGGATCACAGTATCCAAACACGGAAACCATTAGGTATTTCTTTAATACTAACCTTGCTAACCCTCATACTAACCCTCGCACTTAGGATTTGAAAAATAACCCAAAATCAAACCATTATTTACTAATCTTTAAACTAACCCTTATCCTAACTCTCAATCAAGTCTTGCCATTATTATTATTATTATTTTATTATTACAGGAAGTAGTCGTGAAAGAGAAACTAGCTGCAAGTGGAAAACCTTTACGAAAGTTTGCCAGCACGCCAAATTTACTACAGGGGGTAAGAAAGGACAAAGGGAACCTCTTTTTTTACTGAAGTCGTCGATCTAAATTGATTTTTCGAAAAGTCATTCGGTTCAAGATAGCAATTTAGAGATCATAGACTCAGAAGTATGCTCAGGTCATCTTCTTATTTGATTTCATTTACAGAGCTTTGATCTATCTTCCATTGGAACAAAAAATGACTCTTTAGACTTGGAATTTGGTCAAGTAAGTGTACTTTTTGGCGATCTCGCCATTTTTGCGCGAAAAAACGCGTATTTTCAGGGATTACTCGAAAAAACGCATGTTTTTTAGTGAATGCAAAATTTTTTGTTGTTGTTTTTGTTTTTTTGTTGTTGTTTTTGTTGTTGTTGTTTTTGGTATCGAGTTAACGATTAAGATTTCCGCCTTGTTCCTCGCTTGCTACGATCTTCCAAATACCTTTACGTACACGTATGTTTGCACTCGAAGTAGTTTGTTTTATCTGTTCGCCTGGTTACACGACCGGGAGACATGACGGAGATGTAAGGATCATTTGAAGCAAATATTGACTTGAAAACATATACCAAGTCCAGGTACTCGTGCCAGTACGATAGGGGTAGCAGTTCTGTTTTCAGAAGTCTACACTTATTGCTACTTTTATCCCTCATTCAAATCTTCACTAATAACGAACCATAACTAGGGCTCAACGAAGAAAGAATCGTCTGGTCAGCGGATTCGTCAAGTGCAAGTGTCGTTCGATGACTGGGACAACCCTTCAAGTGAAAGCAACCCAAACCTGTTGATTCCAACTATCGTCACCAGTACTCCAACGAGCACGCTTGAGACAGTACAGGAACAAAGTGCTCCGTCATCTCCGATGTCGCCGGGTAAAGTCACGGAAACGAGTTTCCCGTATGCCCCGGAAATAAGTACCCCGGAAATAAGAACACCGGGTATTGTACGATCGCTGGAATTAGAATTCAATGATGAGAACGAAAGCATTGCGCCTCCATTAGAGGAAAAAGAACCCTCGGCAAAGGATCCCTTAGGGAACCTTCCTGTAGTAAATGAACCATTAGACAATGCTCCTGTTAGAAGTGATTTGTTGGAATTCCCGATTGACTTCGAAAACCGAGGAGATTCCGATTTAGTTCACGACAAATCGACCACTGAATCCGATGGTGTTATAGCGGATGGAAATCATTGTGAGGTTGCTAAGCGGATTTCAGATTCTAGTGACAGTATGGGTTCGTTGTCGAACTCTGTTGATTCAGGACTTCATGTTAGCACTGATCAGCTTTTATCACAAGACAACAGAGAATTAGGAAGTAGAGGTCGAGATGACCCGGACAAAGACTCTGGTGTATCCCAGGGACGAAATGAGACGACGAGGGATACAGAGAGTGAACTGAAAATAGGCCAAGTTATCACCGTAGGAGATTCAAAAGTTGGTTTGATACGGTACATTGGTACTACAACATTTGCGCCTGGAGTATGGGTTGGAGTGGAATTAGAGTTACCTGTAGGTAAGTACAAGATGTTCTATTGCAAAATTACGCCGTGTTATTTATTATATTACGAGTTTCGAGCAATCGAAAAATTGAAGTTTTGTCAATGTTCTATTTATAGAATAATCCTAATTGGTTAAGATGGTAACACCCATTTCCTACATCTCGTACCAGTAACCGGAATGAAACTTATTTTACATACTCCGACTATCTATTATATAAATAGAATAAGAGAATTTTACTATATGTCATATATAGTAAGTAAGAGTTGAACGATGTCCGAAACGCTGTCTACAAGATAACTAAGTACTCTTACTTAAAGTGCCCATAACCTCAAAATGTTTTATTGTCTTGTTTGGAAGAACTTTTAAAATGATAAAGTAACTTCTTTTGAAGATTTTCGTTTCTTTGCTTTCTTTTTGAGATATATCAGTTTGTTTGATATGCAAATGTCTGGAATTTCGTCACACATGCATAAAGACTTGTTGGAGAAATGTGTATATCTCTTTCATTCTCGAACAAAATCCTTTAAAATCAAGAAGTTTGGTGTTGTGGGAGAATCGCACACACGTGTTATTCACACTTTAGTGTTTTTATTTCATGAACGCAAAGATATATAACATTCTCTGATAATCATTATGCATGTGTGACGAAATTCCAGATATTTGCATATCAAACAAACTGATATATCTCAAAAAGAAAGCGAAGAAGTGAAAATCTTCAAAAGAAGTTACTTTATCATTTTAAAAGTTCTTCCAAATAAGACAATAAAAAAATTTGGGGTTAGGGGCACTTTAATATTTTGAACTTATCGTTGGGACATTCTCAAAAATCCGTTCTCCAGCACTGAATCGCCCACATTCTTCCTGACGATACATCCACCATCGTCAAACTGAAATCATCAGAAAATGTTTCTGAGTCCCGGACAAGAATCGAACCTGTAATCAGCTTCTGGTTGCTGGTAAGAGACATCCTCATACCCAGGGCATTTTGCCTCCACGGCGGAAGGTCGGCGAAAATGACCCTGGGATGATCGGCTGGTCCATTCTATAATGCGATTGGCTTGTCATAAAACTCAATTAATTCAGCCGAGTATAATTTATTCATCTAAATCTGAATGCTGTCTTCACATTTTACAGCAAATTAGAAGTGATAGCTTTCGCTAAATTCGATATATGCTTCTTCGTACCTTTTGTAAGAGATAACCATGGATGTATGGTGGATTATTAAGCTTGTTAGCTGCTTTTATGCCGACGAATGCTGACATGAACAACTCTGAAGAGCATTGAATATTTCTCAATTATTCAGGTCAACAAAGTAGACAAAGGCAATGGAACAAAGACCACAAAAATTATCATATCTAAACACCCAGAAATTCTGGGTGTCATGTGACCAGCCGATCTCAGGGCCATTTTCGCCGACTTTCCACGGAGGCAAAATGCCCTGGGAACGAGGTTGGGTAAGACACTCAACCAGTACATCATTGTAACCTTCGCTCTGCATCTGAGCCTCGGTAGCTCAATGGTTAGAGCGTCTCACTGGCAATCAGAAAGTTACAGGTTCGATTCCTGTCCGGGACTCAGAAACATTTCCTGAGGATTCGAGCTTGACGATCGTCCATGTATCGTCTGTCTACTCCAAGCTCTCCCACATTCACTACAGCAATGTATATAATCTCTCTTTTTCCAGGAAAAAACGATGGCTCAGTAAGCGGAAAGAGATACTTCAAATGTAAACCGAAGTTCGGGACGTTTGTCCGGGCGGATAAGGTAAACCTTCCCAGTACTCGCCCCAAATCCTCAACATCAAGCCACGTCGTAATGACGAAGCAAAATCGAAGAGTGACCGAAGGTAGTCCGATGTCCCCGTCTCTTCGCTCCAGTCCGCTGCTTCAACATGCAGAAAGCCCAAAACAGAGAAGTACATATGCCGCAGACCCTGTTCAGAGGAAACAAAAAGACATGAATCGACGGTCGAATACTTTATTTTAGTCGCGCAAGAGTATTTTTTTAGTCAAATTAATTAGTTAGATAATTTCATACGTATTTTTGGGTCAGCGGGATTTCGTCTTATGAGATATAGTGGATCCATACTAAACCTAATCCTAAACATAACCTTAAATATAACCCTAATCTTAAAATGCCCCTAACCTCAACATTCTTTATTGTCTTATTTGGAATAACTTTTAAAATGATAAAGTAACTTCTTATGAAGATTTTCGTTTCTTCGCTTTCTTTTTGAGATATATCAGTTTGTTTGATATGTAAATGTCCGGAATTTACGTCACACATGCATAATGACTTATTGGAGAATTGTGTGTATCTCTTTCATTCTCGAACGAAATCCTTTCAAATCGAGAAGTTTGGTGTTGTGTGAGAAACACGCACACGTGTTATTTACACTTTAGTGTTTTTATTTGATGAACGCAAAGATATATAACGTTCTCTGATAACTCATTATGCATGTGTGACATAAATTCCGGACATTTGCATATCAAACAAACTGATATATCTCGAAACGAAAATCTTCAAAAGAAGTTACTTTATCATTTTAAACGTTCTTCCAAATAAGACAATACAAAATTTTGAGGTTAGGGGCACTTTAAACCTAATCTTAAACATAAACCTAATCCTAAACCTAATCCTAAACATAAACCTAATCCTAAACCTAAATATAAACCTAATCCTATTGATCCCGCTGCGGATCCACTATATCCCATATAAAGATGAACCTGCGCAATGACGTGTTGAATGTCAGGATGGTTCGGGGGACGGGAAGGTGAAATATATAGGCAACCAGAATTATATAGACAACTATTATGTTTATCGTACTTATAATACTAGCCTAAAAGAGAAATGAGTTGTGCACAGTGCACAGAGCGAAATTCTCAAGAATGACAACGTATCCTACCTAGAATTGCCAATAATGAGTAAATATTGCAGTGTGTTTCATTACTAATATAGGATTATAGTGTGCTCTCCCTAGGACTTTTTAAGATCTCGATGTTCACTTGACAGTAAAATTAAAATGGCGCCCAGTTGATGTACAGAAAGGAATCCAGTCCGGGGATTAGAAAACTAATTTAGAAAACTAATTAGGCGATGGGTTAGAAATCTCGTTAGGCGGGGGGTTAGGATCTTTGTTGTTTTGGGGATTGGGTACAATGGGTATTGCTGGACTGGATTCCTCTCTTTAGCCACACGTTGATGTACTGTTTAATAAACGAGCAGCAGTGTTTTATCAGATTTAAAACACGGGGGGCGTAGCTCGAATGTTTTAGATCTGATAAAACACGTGCTGCGAGTTTATTAAAACGGCTTGAAAAACGACCCATTTGATAAGTTCATTGGCATAGTAATTTTGAAAACCAATGTTGTCGAAGCCGAGAAAATCAAATATAAAGTTTATGTAAATCAGATTTATCACATTTAAAACCACCGTCATGCCACAGCTTTCCTTTCTCTTTTCTTCATGAATTCTCTACTCCTCGTCCTGCGGAGGGCATATTACTAATGAAAATACGTATACGCAATAACCACTCGTCCGTCTGTTCTCCAGACAAAATTTTAATATTTATTACTTCAAATAATATATTATATGTATCGCATTCATTCTGAATCTGATAGACCCATAACGTGCGTATACTCTTCGTAAAAATCTGTTTATGTACTTAGAAATCAACCATTTTACAGTTTACACATATATATATATATATATATATATGCAAACGTTAGGTGCCGCTGGATCACTTACTGAATATTGGTAATTCTACGTAGGATACGTTGGGAATAAAGTGGTACTTCGGGATTCGTAAGGAGAAACACAGATCCCAATCGAGCAGTGATGAGGAAGAAAATCGCATTATACATACGCGATCAGATTAAGCTAACTGTCGATTAAAGTGCCCATGACCACAAATACGATATTACTGATATATATTCTACATTGATTTGAGCTTTGCGTTGATGTGCTAGAAAGGTTTGTTTCAACTGAAATTCTAATGATGTGACGTCATTTACGGCATTTGGCTTTCTTTTCTGCTTTCCGTGTGATAGACTGGTTGAGGATTTGAGTGAAAAAGTTGATAACATCTTTACTATAACGGTCAAGTACATCATCAACGTTTGAGTTAGATTAATTTGCTTTAACAGTAGAATATTGTATCCGAAATGATGCCGTAAATGACGTCACACTCATTAGCGTTTCTGACAAACAAACCTTTCTAGCACATCAACGCAAAGCTCAAATCATAAAATATTTTGGTATTCAACTATTTACTTCATGTAGAATATATATTACCATTTACTAATATCGTATTTGGGGTCATGGGCACTTTAAGCTAAGTGCAGGTTAACCAATTGCTCCTTACTATACTTTCGTAATTTAATTCATATTGAACATCGATGAATTATTCAGGACAATTAGTCCTTTTAGATTTCTTTGGCATACAAAGCAGCAAATGCTATTTAACAATCAGATTATAAGTTCTGAATTTCTATTTAACAATTAGACAACGAGCCCGCGTTTTCTTTACGAGGCGGAGCCGAGTTGACTATCGCTCACGGAAAAATAATAAAAAAATAAAAATAATCTAATTGTTAGTTTAGTATAAAATTTACAAGTTTCTAACCTACGAAATAACTTTTATTATATAAATCACGCGACTAAATGGATATAGTAACTCCTGCGCCCAGAGTTAAAGTGCCCATAACCTCGTAATTTTTTATTGTCTTATTTGGAAGAACTTCTAAAATGATGAAGTAACTTATTTTGAAGATTTTCGTTGCTTCGCTTTCTTTTTTAGATATATCAGTTTGTTTGATTATAACGAGTTATCAGAGAATGTTATATATCTTTGCGTTCATATAATAAAAACACTAAAGTGTGAATAACATGTGTGCGTGTTTCTCCCCCACTTCTCGATTTTAAAGGTTTCGTTCGAGAATGAAAGAGATACACACATTTCTCCAATAAGTCATGCATGTGTGACGTCGTAAATTCCGGACATTTGCATATCAAACAAAAGCGAAAAAACGAAAATCTTCAAAAGAAGTTACTTTATCATTTTAAAAGTTCTTCCAAATAATACAATAAAAAATTACGAGGTTAGGGGCACTTTAACTATCACCTCGTAAACATTGAAAGCGAATAATCTAATTGTTTTAGTAAAAACTAAATTATGTTCGTTATTTCTACAAAATTATTTCGAAAAACGAGATAAGCATTGTTTGTTTTTTTGCGAAAAACTCGGTCTTATCCACTATTAAGTCCAGTGGCTGAAATTGTGGTGGCAATCGCCCACCACCCCACCACCTGTCGTCAAATCGCTAATTTGTCGGAAATGTTCACTTTTTGTCGGAATTTCGGAAATATTAAAGGAATATATTGAAAATGGGAAAAAATGTTACAGAAGCAACGTATAAATACTTATAAATATCTCAAGTTATCTTGTAAAACACATGCAAAATGAGGAGCCATCTTCCTGTTGTGGTCTAGTGGTTACCACACATGTCTATGAGCTGGGAGACACAGGTTCAAATCCTGTGTCGGACCACCACTCACGAGAAAGTGCTGCCTTTTCAATAATACCAGCAAATGGACTTTCGGGTCTTCTCGGATAACGACCTTAAATCGTATATAGGCCCTCGGAACCCCTATCAATTGGTCTTCTAGCCTGTTGGGGTATTCCGTTCACCTATAAGAGTGATAAATCTAATAAACTAAACTAAATATAAACTTATTACGATAGTACCACTGTAAACCAAATCAATAAACGTTGAAATAGCGGTCGAAATATGTCGAAAATGTCTAAAAAGAGTGAAGATTGAACGACTACAGGCGCAAAAAGGTTAAAAACATTTTGTATATCAAAACTTATTTAGTTTCTTTATTTGTCCATTTTTGTGTGCAAAAATTTGGTTACGTAGCGAATAAACTTGTCGAAAATGTAAGAGGCTTTGCCCCACCACCGAAAAAGGCGAATTTCCGCCACTGATTAAGTCCTACAAATGTCATTTGCTTCCTTGGTATAGCTGCCCATAATTATTTTCAAAACATTTTTTACTGCGGAACTCGTTTATCCATACACTTTTCACGACTCCGCTAAAAGCCTGCAAGGACCCTCTGAATATATTAACCATTAAATTGGACTTGTAAGTAGTAATAGTCGTGTAATTATTCGTAAATATCTTCGTATTACTTTCATATCGGCCGTACACAAGTTAACTATTTCCCCCTATAGTTTACATCGATATTCCTCGAAAATCAGGTTGTTATTGTAAAACAAATTTACCGAAGAGTCTAGAACATATTTGTAGTTAGACATTTTGTTTAATAGTGGAATCCCTTTGTAACTGAACTATCAATATTTTGAACAATTGAAATATTTACTGTACATTGTATTGATAAGTTCGTGGCTTAGAAGAGTGGAGCAGTTGAGGTGACCCTGAGGTAACGTGAAGTTCTCAAAAGAACTGGATATCATATGAAAAGGAGAAATAACGTATTTTCATAGAGGATGTTTCGGACGATGTGTCCTTCTTCAGGTCGATGGAGGGTTCCTGTGTACACAGTACATTACGGTCACCTCAACTGCGCAAATTCCATTCATTTCATTTTATTTCAGGCAGTTCACCGAAAAAGTCCACATGAAGGCCAGACTTGTATCGGTCTTGCTTTAAAATGACCATAAGCTTCTCTGCCGAGACATCGGGCGTCAAAACTTTACCCTTGTAAGGAAAAAGGTCAGCATTCGTGATTTGTCACCGTATGAGGATGGTTTGGAGTCGCAAGTGGTCGGTAGACCAACTTCCCAAATGTCCTCCCAGCTTCCCAAGTGTTCTCCCAACTTCCCAAGTGTTCCCCCAACTTCCCAAGTGTTCCCCCAACTTCCCAGGTGTTCCCCCAACTTCCCAGGTGCTCCCCGAACTTCCCAACTGTTCTCCAACTTCCCAACTGTTCCCCAACTTCCCAAGTGCATCCATAACTCGACGAATCGTTTCAGTAGTCAGTATAGATTATAAAAGGTATCAGCGGTATCTCTCACCGTATCTGTCATATCTTGAAATATTTGCCTCACATGAGCTATGGCAGTATTTTTTTTTACGTCGTCAAACATTTCTGTATCCAATGGCCCAGGAGAGTAATTCAAAACTCGAACATCTTTCTAAAAATACACAAGCCATGCGTGTTAAAAATAATAGCCCCCGGCCTTTAAGTAAATAGAACACTGACGGTGTTAAATAACTATAGCTTCAATAGTGTTAAAATAGCCGTGTGATTTCTTCAAGCATGTAGGAGCTTCTTAACTTTCAAAGCACTTGCAATTAGGGAGTCGACGTAAAATGTAACCGACGGATTTACTGAACTGCGAGGAATTAATACCGATAAACTCGTGATTTAAACTTGATTTAAATTCATTTGTTGGTATAAAAATCTAAGCTTAAAGTGCCCCTAACCTCAACATTTTTTATGGTCTTATTTGGAAGAACTTATAAAATGATAAAGTAACTTCTTTTGAAGATTTTCACTTCGCTTTCTTTTTGAGATATATCATGCAGTTTGTTTGATATGCAAATATCTGGAATTTCGTCACACATGCATAATGAGTTATCAGAGAATGCTATATATCTTTGCGTTCATGAAATAAAAACACTAAAATGTGAATAACACGTGTGTGCGTTTCTCCCACAACACCAAACTTCTTGGTTGTAAAGGATTTCGTTCGAGAATGAAAGAGATAGACGAAATTCCAGACATTTGCATATCAAACAAACTGATATATCTCAAAAAGAAACGAAAATCTTCAAAAGAAGTTACTTTATCATTTTAAAAGTTCTTCCAAACAAGACAATAAAACATTTTGAGGTTATGGGCACTTTAATCTTATTCAACCATCACCGTTCTCGTTTGCTGATCCCTAATGTCAGTGATGTGTTTCTTGCTGCAACGATCGTAATTGTGTATTCATGACTTACTGATTCTTCTGCCAAAACTTGATTCAGCATATCCCGTCCTGCTTTGCCAGTGCAGTAAAGGGACATAGTTGCCATAGGTTGAATTGCACATAACGATGATATATTCACCACATACTGTTTGGAATCGCGAAATACGTTGAGAAATTGAGATCTTTTAGGGAAAAGAAATAAAAAATAACTCAATTCAGCAACTTAAGTCTTGTATAGTCACATGCAGAAAATAACGTTATGAATATAGTGTTTATTAAGGACACGTGTGTATGGCTGTAAAGTCGCAAGTATTGGCGGTGCTTAATTAGAAATGGTGTGGCTTTTACAGTAAATTAGTATATTTTGACAGTGTATGTTTAACCAGCTGTTGTGGTCTAGCCGTTACCACACATGTCTAGCTGACCACCACTCAGGGTCTTAAAAATAATTGAGGAGAAAGTGCTGCCTTTGCAATAATACCAGCAAATCAGTTGGGTTTTCCGTTCACCTGCGAGTGATAAACTGAATAATCGAGCGCTTAAAACATGAGCCTCCGGCTCGGATAAATAGGGCAACCTTATCCTGCGTGATCGACTCTAAATAAATCATACTCTCACACTCGTATGGTTGTGATGTTACAGCACACACATGGGCGACACGAAAGTAGTATCTGTGTTTCCTTTAGAACACTGCTCAGATAGAACATGATTCTCAAACACTATTCTGCATTAAGTTATTGAACGGACAGCGCTGTCATGAGCTGCACGTGTGTGAGCTTTCGCTAGACATCGTGACCACTAGAAATACGTGTACGCAACAACCCCTCGTCATTCGTCACAACATCTTAAACGATCAATATTAAACTCAAAGATAAAACAAAGGAAATCAGAAGGTTTGGATCATGTGGGGGCAAACTTGCACAAATTAATCCAACTTCTCAAATTTCTCCTAAAATACGGGTTTGTACAGTTTAACTAGCATTGTTTTGCGGAGCCCAACCAATGAGCGAAACGGTTGGTGAACTGCCAAGATTTCTAGGAACAAATACGGACGCTTCTGACCAACATTTTCGCTTTGCTGTATATCGAAAACACTGCCTACACAGCACTCTACTTTTTTACTGCTCAAAGACAACACTGTCAACAGTGTTGTACATTAGTTCGAAAGAAATTAACTACTCTACAATAAAGTACTCCCGACCCGAACCAGGAATTCAAATGGCCAAGAATGGCAGAGAGATCTGAAAACCTTTCATCGAATCATGAAAGAGCGATGCATAAAACTTACGTTAAGTAAAAAGGTGAAGTGACATTTAAACCCATATAATCATGAATTTCTTTAATATCTGAATGGCTTGATATCATTTTCCTGACATCACCAAGAGTTGCTGCATTGTTCACTAATAATGCTGATGAAAACTTCTTTGGGTCAACCTGTAATGACAATATTATGTGAAGGAATTCTGCAGGTCAAGGGAATATAAGATGAACACCAGAAAGCAGTCACCAATTGACTGAAAAAGATGGAAATGTTTACATATAACTGCAATTCTGTGCATGAAGCAAACATTGCAGCTTGCAGAAATATCAGAAAGATAGGATTTCAAAAATAATTAATTGGGTAAAAAGAAAACGCATTTTAATTCATGTTAGCATGTTAAATATAATTTAACCTTAGTTATGCCTCAAGTCAGTGATTGCCACATAACTTCTTAATGAGAATAAAGTACCATAAGAAATGTTTGGAGACCAATAAGGCCACATAAAAAAAATTACTGGTTTAGAATCCCTGCCCGACCTCAATTTTTATTTTTATTTTGCACAAAACAGTTTAAATATCAAAACTATCGTTTTTCCACCTTAGAAATAGCCTACTCGTGTTTTACTGTCCATTTGAGCATTGACGATCTTGATTGTGTCAGGCACCTCGATGAGACCATGATCAGACAAAAGTGTAACCACGGTCGATTGCAATTTAAAATCTGGTTTGCTTTGTCACGACGGTTTGAAATATAAAAAAATAAAAATCTCCCTGCAGACCTGGAAAAGTTAGAATGGGTGGATGCTAAACAAGTAATTTTTTTATGTGGCCTAAAGAGAATTTTGTATATTGATAATGGGTCTTAAAAGGTTAAACAGCTAATTTAAAATGCCTATCTTATGTCTGTTTTTTTTACATATTTATAATCTTGGGCACTTACTGATAAAACTTAATATTATCATCAGCTAAAGTTTAATCTTGATGTCTTTTTCACCTGCTAAAGTTGGTTTACTTTGACAGGAAGTGATGTTAAGCTAAAGAAAGCAGTCACACAGTGATTCAACATTGAAATATGAAAGGAGTTTGCTCAGAACTTGAAACAGACCTGTTCAAACATAATTACCAAACTGTCTTTGTATTTCACTCGACACTTGTGTAATGTCTTCACGTGTCTCTGGCCCTTGGGTTGACGTCACTTAGTTTAGTTTATTAGATTTTATCACTCTTAGGTGAACGGAATAACCCAACAGGCTAAAAGCCCAATTATAGGGATTCCGAGGGCCTATGATTTTAGGTCGTTATCCGAGAAGACCTGAAAGTCTTACCATTTGCTGATATTATTGCAAAGGCAGCACTTTCTCCTCAATTATTTTAAGACCTTGAGTGGAGGTCCGACCCAGGATTTGAACCTGTGTCTCCCAGCTCATAGACATGTGTGGTAACCACTAGACCACAACAGCTGGTTATTCAACTTCCTGTGAATAGTAAACCAACTGCCGGTACATGTATAGCATGGGGAAAGATATGAAGAGTGGAACTTTAGCTGATGATAATATTAAGCAATTTCTATCAGAAAGTGCTGAAGATTATAAATATATATAAAAAACACATTTTTCTATGCTTTGCCACAAAGCATTGTGGTAAAAATCAATGTGCAGCTAAGACCAACATCTCTCTAAGACAGACCCCTTACTAAGACAGACAGAGGACATCCTGGCCCCCCCTGAGAAAATATGTACTCTTGGGTCTTCATCTGCCTCGGTTAGGCTAGCCCCCCTAGGTTTTTCCTGGTCCCCCTTGACAGAAAATCCTGGCTACACCTTTGAAGACAAGACACTTTTCTAAAGGCAGACATTTCTAACAGGTAATGAAATATATTAAACTTACTGCATATAACAAAGATTTTGTGATCTGTGCAAGGTTTTCTAAATCACCCAAGTCTCCATTAATGATATGAACTGGAATTAAATGTGAAGATAATCCATTAACCAAGACAACATGTTATATGCTCCCTCCCTGCTAAATGGACCATCTTTAGCCAGAATAAATTGGAGAAGGCTGCTCAATATTTAGTTTAATAAACATAAATATCTCAACCTGTATGTTAGGCCAAGTAAAAAAATCGTAGTTTATTGTCCTAACTTTAAAAAAAGGTGAATGTAGGCACTTTTTGTTTTTTTTCAAGATGGCTTCCCTAAAATGGCCATTACCTACCAAAACCTAATTTTAACACCTACAGGTATTAAAGCTATTTAACGTTGTACAAACAAAAACCATGACAGAATCGAATGGATTTCTCTACAATTGCTTCAATACAAGATGGTGCCAACACAAATTGTGGTGCATAAAACCCAAAAAGTGGAAATTAGGGAAAATAAACTACAATATTTTTTATTGGCCTTATTGTTATGGCTGCCAGTTTAATATTCTTTCACATTGATGATTGACAAGCTCAAATAGATCCTCATAAAATGTACAGGGATCAAGATTTTGGTTTAGGGCACATTAGGCAGGGGGTTGGGACAACACATTTGGTGGGGATTAGGATAGCCTGCGCAGCAGACGGTCGCGGGGCCGAAAACCCGCAAGGCGGAAAACCCAGGAAGGCAGTTGTTCTTGGCCGACGGTCTTTCCGGGTTTTCCGCCGCCGGGTTTTCGGCCCCCAACGCGACCATCTGCTGCGCAGGCTAGGGTTATAGGATTGAGGTGGTTTGGGGTTAGTCCTTTCATCCCTGGTGACTTGTCCAATGTATGTATCAAATTAGCGGTGCCATATTTTCCAACATTCTAAAACATACAAATTATAGTGGGAGCCACAGAAATCACGTGGCAATTTCATATTTGTAAAAAAACGTTAAAAGGTGGTTACAGTCGCCAATTTCTGTTGTCGATTCCTGTTGCAATGTCAAATTCGTGTTGCAAAATGCAACACCGATTTAATAGGTGAACACTAAAAGCTCAAAAGGACTTTTCACATTTTCTAGAACTTCTAATCTCAATCCTAAGCTCACGAAAAATAAAGACCAGACAAAAACAGAAGGATCCTTTTGAGTCATCCCTTTTGACCCTCCCCGATTTAATAGCGAACCATAGCCTTGGCCAAAGCACTGATATGGAGTCAAAAACTTGCAAAACAAATCTGTAACGGAAGTGCAGAAGTTGATTGTTACAAATTTGTCAACTTGTTTCGCAATATTCCTGTGAGCACTTACAGCAAGTACGTGATTGCGACAGACATCGGTGACACGAATTGCTGAGTGTATCAGTAATACATTAAGTTGTAAATATTGGGGTAAGAACTTGGTGTAGTGTGTGGGTGGTTGTACACTGCCTACGCAGCTACAATGACATTACTTCTTTTGCATCACTTTCATACTTAACCTTGAGACCATAATCCCTAAACACAGCGATCAAAAATCTTTACTTTCACATGTCTACCAACCGTTTATATCACCAGAAATATTCGACACAGCATTTTTGGTTTCTTCTAAGCCAGCCTTTGACCGAGCCACTAAAACCAAAACAGACCCTCTTCCATTCTCATTCTTGGAGAATTCGCGAGCCAACGAACAGGCAATGGATCTACCTAAACCTCTACTTGCTCCAGTCACTATCGCAACTGTTCTGCTGTTAAACATGGTAAATAATATATTCCACAGAATATTCAACAATATTATCTTTTTTCACACAGCAACCCAATCTCGGTAATTAGTTTTTAAAAGAGAAACAATCCCCCCGCCACGCCTATTATATCATAATAATTCGTAAGAGCAATACTCGCTCTCAGAGATTCAGATGACAAAGGGGATGCGTTGGCGTGTCTAACAACGAGAAAACTACTTAAAAATCTATTGTTAAGGTATAAAAGAAAAGTACTGTGTAGGCAGTGTATGAGTGTATCAATTAAAGTATCCAAACAATTAGAAAGGTAGTTAACTACACTACTACAGTACCATTTCAAGCTTCGTAATCTTCACTGGTCATGCCTGTGAGATCAAGGATTGTTTTTAACGAGATACTGATAATAAATAAATTACATAATTACTTTCAAAGCTTTACATGGCCAGGCACCTATTTACATTGCTGATTTACTAACTAAATATAATAGGTTTAACCTATTCGTACTTTAACATGATCTAAACCGAAATCTGCTACATGAGCCAAAATCCAAAACGGTGACTAGCTCATGGAGACAACATTCTCAGTTCTTAAGACTTTTCTTTTTTAAAATTAATAGTTTTTGTTCATAGTGGTGATATATATGTAGTAGGCTACTAGGCTTTATCTTATAATGAAACTGTAATTAGTTTTATAAATAACATTAAGAATATATTGTTGTAAGAGAGACTATTGTATAAATGCTCCTATAAATACGTCTTTATCACAACAAGAATTGTCAGCCACTATTGAAATAATTAAATATATATAGACTCAGTCAGTCAGTCGTGCGGGCGCCACAAGGTCGTGTTTAAAAATGGCGGTGGGATCTTTCAAGTGGTATGTAGCCCTTTATCTATCTTCATTTCAATATACTGAGTTACACAATCTGAAATTACTCGATTCTCACCAATATTTGACCTGGCTATTTGACCTGAAGTTTAACCCTTTCAAGTTTCACCACTTTCGTGCCTTCCTCTTCTAAAACACTCGTCGGCCTCGGAACTGAACTTTACTAAACTTGCGGCAGTTTTAAGATTAAGTTTTATTCATGTTGTTGAAGTGAAAGATCTTTGTTAATGAAGTGGCGATTTCATTGAGTTTTTTACCAATTAAAATGAGATGGATTTAGAAAAGTTAATATATATATATATTTTTATATTTGATGAATGGTGAAGACAATATTTGTTATCAACTAATATCTCTGTGTTTTAATACTGATTTCATTAATCAATAATGATAAAAATGAGCATTACTTTCCGAATTTGCATCAATCATTATTGGCATGAACAAGTTGAATATGAAAGATAACCGTATTAATGGTCGGTTCACAAAAATATGTGACACTCTGAGAGGGGGGTAATGACAAGGGAAGGTGTGTCAAAAATAACCGAACCCTAAACTTGTAAACCCACATCTTTACCATTCTTTTTTTTCAGTCTATCAATCTTTTAGTAATTTTATTACAACACTCAATACCTTTATATCATTCTTTTCTTATTGCTGTTCCAGCACAAATTTAGATTTGGGCATATACTGGATCACTACTGAGTGCAATTTCCACACTGTTTGAATATGAATTGTGATATTTCCAGTACAGAAAATGTATGAAACCATAATTTCAAGTTTTTTCTATTTCTGATGGTAAGTCTGTTATATAAGTATAGGTAATCATATGATAGCGAGTGCAATTAAGGATTTACACTACGAGTGATATTTGAAAATTTGCCAAAATTGCACGAGCCGTATTACTTGTTTATTATTTCCACGACAGAATTACGTTAATTAAATAATTGCACTCTCATTTTGATTTATTGCACTCAGCCAATCAGAATCCAGTAATTTTGTCATGTATATAATAATATTGGTTAAACCTGTTTCTCTAAAAATGATACCTTCAATGAAATTTTGATCCTGGAATGAGAACTGGTATGAATGTACTCATTCATGAAATTCATTCCTGAATGCACTACATTTCATATCTTGTATAAGTTATTCTTACCATTCTGGTTTCATGAATATGATATTCATGATTAATTATAATTAATAACTAATTATATAATTAATAATTAATTAATTATTTAATTAATTATATAATAATTATATAATTATTTATAATTTATTATAATTTATAAGTTGTTATAATTTATAAATTTAACTATTTCTCAATTAATTAATTAATTATTAATTGTTTGTTAATTAATTAATTGTTTACTAATTAAATAATTGTTTATTAATAAATTATATTATATAATTATAGTTTATAATTAATCCATATAATTATGTATTAATTATATGATTAATTATATTATTTCATATATAAACAGATATAGAGGATATTACATGACTGCAGAGATACAAATTTTATCTTTGAATGTTGGTAATATCTCTCACAAGTGATAAAATTTAGATAAATTAAGATAAAATTTGTATCTCCAACAGGCTATGTAATGTTCTGTTTATTATATTGAAATTGATGAAATAGCCATGATAATAACTTCATGACAACTTCACATAACTTCACGGCACACAGTAATTAAAGATATATAATTTTTATCTGCACATAGAAATGATATGATAGAAGATATAATTTTTTCTATATATAAATTTTTTAATATATAAATATAATAAAACAAAAAAATACCATGACCATTTCAAATAGGTATGGTTTTACTACATTTTACCAAAAAGCCAGGGTTTCTATATCCAACTCTTTGATTTACCGAATCATCAAAAATTCTATCTATCTATCTATCTATCTATCTATCTATCTATCTATCTATCTATCTATCTATCTATCTATCTATCTATCTATCTATCTATCTATCTATCTATCTATCTATCATTTTGAGTATGAAGATTATGAATGGTTGGCATGATGTACAAGCTTGGAACTATGCTTGGAATTATTACAGTGTATTGGGAGTAATCTTATTCTAGATTCTTTGTCTCTGATGGTAAATAAAAATGCATGTAACCTGATGGTGAATAAGATCCTCAACTATGAACATATGAGGTGGCATTCTCTACTCCTTTTTCAAAAATATTTTTCCAGTAACGTTGCGTACTATACGTATCATATAAATAGATCATTTTCATGTGATGACGTCGAAACTCATAAAATAAAAATATAAAGTAAGCCAAAATAAACAAACAGGTTGTTATTATTACTTCTTCATGAGTCGTTGGTATTCCTTCTTACATAATTTGGAATTGCATTGCTGCGGAGTCAAGTTCATCGTGGTCAAAGATCGTGAGAAATGTTTCTAGCACAATTCGACATGTTAAACTTGGTAAAATCAATGGTAATAACAGTCCTTGCGCATGTGCAGTATTTGTTTCTTTGTGAGAATCTCACACAAAAGAATACTTTCCAAGAATAGCACAACATTTACATTATATACCCTCATGATTAAAAACGAACGATAACCTAAAATTCAAATATCTAAAAAGGTTGGTGTACTGCCGAAATAGCGTGTAAGTTGTCTAACGTTTCGAGCGAAGGGCACAAAGGACCTTCGTCAGAGAGTGAAATTTCACTATACGTTTCACTCTCTGACGAAGGGCCTTCGCTCGAAACGTTAGACAACTACATGCTATTTCGGCAGTACACCTGAACCTTTTTAGATATATGATTTGTATTTCTACACTGCCTACGCAGCATAACACGTTTTGATTACCTAAAAACATAGGTTTCAAATTTCTCATATCAAGAGATGTTTTATTACATATAAGTAATAACTATAAGAGTTAATTGGCACGATCCATGATTATCCCAAGAACATTCTGTAATTTGGATTAAGGCCGGAGAACTAATTTCCCTGATAAGCTGATATATATATATATATTTTTAAATAACGAAAACCTTCATTGTTTTCGAAATAACTAATAGGTTATTTTGATTGATTGAAAAAAAAGGAAAGATTATTAAGATTCTTTTGTATTTGTAGCTTGAAAACCACCAGAAACAACACGAGCACGGCTTCTCGAATATCTAGCGATGCTTGTCGAGTAAGACATAATAATATCCAAGACAATCAAGCAAGATGCGCACTGACTATATGACTACGCTGACTATATGACCACTTCGCGGTAGTCACAAAAAACAAGTTAAACTTGATGTTTTGTAATGTTGCTTACTCGGAAAACTCAGCCTCAGGGGCAGCACTTTCTTTGCGATAGTATAACTCGCGATAGTAACTCCTCAGACTCCTAGTATATACGTATTGTTGTAAGCATTAAAGCATACAGCCTGCTTGCAGCATTGACTGCAGCATACGCAGTACATTTCTAACCAGTATATCATTGATTGTATATAACCTGACTCTCCATCTGATTGGTCTGAGTCTCGCTATCGTTTCGAGTAAATGTTGTTATGCAGGTCATATTGAATTTTGACATTATAAACGCGCAATATGATCACCGTATGTTATTTTAATATTACAAGGCTGTATGATCACATTGATTTAGATTGTGGTTTAGACTATGCATTCTATTTATTTGATCCTCATGGAATGCCTGATCCTGAACATTGAGCCCCCAACCTCGTATACGCACTAGTGTGTATGTTCCTAGGCAGCCGATTTCACTTCTGATAGTAACTCCAGTCCTAGTATATACATGTACGTATTGCTGTACACTACAACATACGCAGTACATTTATAACCAACAGTACAAGTCATTGTATAACCTGTCTCTCCATCTGATTAGTCTGAGTCTCGCTAGCTCAATGAGTCAATGGTTAGCCGTCTCACCGGCAATCAGAAGGTTACAGGTTCGATTCCTGTACGAGAGACACTTTCCGAGGAATTGAGCTTGACGATCGTCCATGTATTTCGAGAGACATTTCGAATTATGTGACGCAGGCTATGTATCGTAGCTAGCTCAATGGTTGAAGCGTCTCACCGGCAATCAGAAGGTTACAGGTTCGATTCCTGTACGAGAGAGGATTTGTCTGAGGATTTGTCGCCCATGTATTCGAGAGGCATTTCGAGAGTTGGCATTTCGAAATTCGAATATGACGCAAGCGATGTATCGTCTGTAATATGAGTATCTTATTATGTTTCATCAAAGGTGTGTTTCCGCTCTTTCCTGCATGCTATGAATAAACTGATATCGGCTTTTCTACGAAAGGTCACGTCCTGTTTGCCTTTTACCACGTTTTACGTTTGTATAAAAAAAAACACAGCCATCATGATTGTATTATTTCCTTTTAGCCTAATAAGTATATAAACAACATATCCATTATCAGGTCAGGCCTCGGGGCTGTTTTGTTCGACTTCTTTCCATTTGCACGTTTCAGTGAAACAACAGAGGCATTTTCATGGCTGAATTTGGTATTCACGTCAATAAAACCACTTAGAAAACGTGGGCTCTTTGATAAGGAAATCGATTTATTCATTCAATGTAAAGAGGAATTTGAAAGAATGAAATATCGACATTTTTTCAAAGTCATTACCGCTTGATAATCATCCGTCATTGTTTTATTGTTTTCCTTTTTTGGCTGAGGCTTCACGGCTTGAGTGTGAGTATGATGTATTTACAGTCAATCACGCAGGATAAGGTTGCCCTATTTATCCGAGGCAGAGGCTCATGTTTTAAGCGCTTGACTATTCAGTTTATCCGCACTCTTTAGGTGAACGGAAAACCCAACTGATAGAGATTCCGAGGGCCTACGATTTAAGGTCGTTTTCCAAGAAGACCCAAAAGTCTTTTTGCTGGTGTTGTTGCAAAGGTAGCACCTTCTCGATTATTTTAATTTTTAAGACCCTGAGTGGTGGTCCGAACCAGGATTTTAACCCGGGTCTCCCAGCTGTAATTTGACAATGTGAAATTAGTTTTTGTATAAAGTATAGTCTATATACACTCCAAGCTCCATATATATATATATTACATATATATATATCATATACTATTTTAACTAATTCGGTAGCTCAATCGGGTAATAGAGTGAGAGCGTATCATCGGCAGAAGGTTGTAAGTTTGCGATTCCTGTCCGGGACTTGAACTTGACGGTCATCCAAAGCATTGTTTGACTTAGCTATTTTTTTTCAATATTCCCGCGAACTTAATTCAACGGTACACATACAAAGTGATAATTTAAAAGACTCAATTAAAATTTAAAAACTTCCTCATTCTTCAAGTAATATCTTTCTAAATTCTTAATGTCCTTACGCGACTGAAAATCACACGGTCCTGTCCAAGGTTTCTTAAACGTTGTGAGCAAAGACAGTGGCGCAATGAAAAGTGCGTGACATACCAACGTCTAAGAGACTCTAAAGGTCACATCACTTCATGCACTTCGACCGTTCCGGATTCTCATCATACTCTTCAACCACCCACCAGTGATGGGAGGGGCTAATACCGGATCCTGTGAGTGCCTTTCTAGAGAAGCGTACGACGATCTGGCATTCGTCATTTACAAACAACTCACGAGTGTCGCAAGCAATCGATCAGAAGACACTCCAAATTAGATCCTTATATAACACGAAGAGAGTTGGTTGTTGGCTCGTGCTGAGAGCTTCGTTGAAGATATGGCCGCCGTTCAAAGACTGTCACTGTATGCTCTGTGGGTTACCCTATGGGTAACTGTAAATATTTCGCTGCTGGTCGTCTCTGGCGTTTCGTCTGTGAACATCAAACGGGACAAGTTTCACAAGGAAAAGGAACACATCATAAAGTCACTCGGATTGAACTCAGAAAGGAAAGCCCCGAATCGCAAAAGCTTTCTCTCCAAAAAATACTCAGCTCCGAAATTTATGTTGAGTTTATTCAATGAAGTCCAGAACGAAGATGACAGCGATGGAGAGAGTCTCCACACCACGAATAGAAACGGAGGTGGTCACCTTATCGAACGAAAATATCTCGATGAAGCCAAAGTGGATACCGTGATTAGTTTCTTTAAATATGGTAAGTAGGTTATTCTACATTATTTATATAGACACAAGTTAAGATAATTGTACAGTTATGTGTACATAGTGGGTTGTATGCTTAAAATATTCGTAAAACAAGGAATCAACGAGTTCGGCATCTGTGTTATTCTTTCGTCACTAGGAGTTATTTGTGGAAGATGAAATATCATTTTTCTGTTAACTTCATATCGTTTCACGACTCTTAAAAAATCTGGCAGTTTTCACCTTACACTTTTTCATTACAAGGAAGTGGCTCGGCAAGGAAGTGAATCAACCGTTCACGAATGAGTGCCTTTTCTGAACCAAAACCCCATTTCCGTTGCTACTTTTCACTCCAAAACTTCCCATGGTCTCTAATTCTTTGACGTTCTTACAGTATGATCGCGTCTACTTATCATTTCTATTCACGATGTGCTAGAATCATTACTCCTAAATAGGATGGTTTTCTTTCGTCGTGTTCTCCAATTTGTCATCACCTTTGCCTGGGTTTCCGAATGCGAATACAATCCCAGGATGTGAGCACTTAAGATACTCATGTAAGACTGCACAATATCGTGTTACTATGATTTTTATTTATAAAGTTATCAAAACGACATTTTTTGGATCAATTAGGTGAAAACAATGCATAACTATATGGTCTACTATGACACCGTACGTCATGCTAATGGCCAGAGTTCCACTCAGTGCTTTTTGACGCGCGATAGACCACGGTCACTATTTCCATTACGCAATTGCATGTAGTATTGAAGATTTCTTAAGATACATATATTCAAATGAGTGTACTAAAGTGGAGTGCTGCGTAGGCGGTGTTTTGAATGTAGTAAAGTGAAAAGGTGGTGAAATGCCAAGATTTTTAGTTACGAAATACTAACGTTTCGAGCAGAACCCTTCTTCATCAGGGTAAAACATGATAACATCAAATGAGTCGTGTTTATATCACTATACGCATGCGTGGTCACAAAAACTCCATTGCGCGACAAAAATGGAAATCCGCCTTTTATAGTTCCATTTTAGGATCTCGGGAAAGTCGAACAACGCAGACGGTTTCGGGTTCATCTACATAGACAAGCGATTGAAATCTCTAAGTAATTACCAAAGAAGGTATCGCCGTATCGGTCCATGACCAAACGCATGACATCTTTCGATTAACACAAAGTTGTATGTACTAAAGTTTAGATTTTGAAAAGTTTAGATCATATAGCGAAGGCTCTAGCAAAGGTCAAACTGAAGTTGCCCTCGAGAGCTAAACACACGAAAGCCATGGTTATACCGTTGATAATGACATGTTTTAGTGCTTATTTGTATTTTGATCTTCTTTCAGCCTACGTTATTCCTCTTCATATTAAGTACGTTCAAATCGTATTATGTGGGCATGGTGGGTTGTTGAGTGATCGTACTCACTTCGAGGTGTACTTTGATTATTTAAAAAAAAATTAACCGAATTTTTTTATTGTACGAGTGCCGAAGTTAACTATATCGTCTCATGGAATTTGAGAGTTAATAATCTAATTGTTTTATCGGCGCTTTGGCTTTAGGCTGTTCATATATCGGTAAACCGTAATGTTATTAAACCCAAATACTAACGGAACCCTAATACTAGCCCAAAAACTTTTAAAAAACATAACCGTTTTACCAACCCTTTTATAACGCTAATATACCAGCCATAATACTAAACCTTAATCGCCAATAATTCTCTTTCGTTTTGTTCATATATCATAGACGGAAAATCGTGACTATGACATGTGTGTCCTTTCGCAATTTCTCCTTAAAAGAAGAATATTAAGTTCTTTAGTATCGTTGACATAACACTTTTTGGCATTCGATGTTTTAGTACTAATTAAGTGAACTGTTTTAATATGAGTAACGTGGGTTAATCGAGTTAAGCTATTGTATAGAGGTGAGAACCAGAGTAATTTAAAGATTGGATTGAGGAGACTGCTTTTGGCGAGAGAGAGACGACCGAACCGATATGTGTGATTATAAGACTCAAAACTGTGACTTGTCGTGGATACTTTGCGAGGCAAATTCGCGACATTAGTTGATCGAATTCTAAAAATCGTCAAAAGGTTTATACCACAACACGAAACGCGTTTACAACCACAAAATGTTGATGACAGAGGCATATAAAGCCCCTATATCACAACATTACGATTGTCAATACGGCGTAATCGACTGTCTGTACACGTGACACAATTCTGGTTTATGATTCGTTGGTAAACAGCGACGGGTTGAAGAACAGCTCCAGCCCCCTCATTAATAGAGAAAATATATTTAATCTTTCCCCTCGAAGTGAGAGTTTAAGTGAGTGTCGCTCGATTTACAACTACCCCGTAGATACACCACTGATGCTAAACGCTCCTTTAAATCAGATCTATCAAAATGACAATCGTGGAGATGGCTCCTTAAAAAAAAACAAAGTAGAGTTTCATTAATCTGATATTTCCTGCTCAGGCCAAGAGCCTTGGTATGTTGGCTAAAGAAGGAAACGAGATTGCAAAATATTTGTCAAAAACTGAGTTGGCTGTGATTAGAAAAAAACAAAATGCCACATATTCTAGGTTTGCATTGATTTCATAGATCAATATCCTTTCCGGTGTATAAAAATTTGGATCGAATAGATGTTATGACGTCAAGGAAGTCGCACATCAAAATGAAGTTCGTCGTCCTTATTGTTTCCTACGTATGCGTTTTACGCATTTCAGGTTCACTGGCCGTATCTAACATTCAGCCAGTTGTTGAAGTCTACTCGATTGAACAGCTGCATTGGATCTATTCCCGCTGTTTCTGCTAGCCTTGTCCAATGGGACTGCTTCTTCTGGGGGGGGGTTATTTTGGCAGCGGATGGTGTGCGTTATGAATTTATAGTGCTGTTTCTCACAAAAGCTGGATATTTTGGTTGTATTGGCGAGGATACTTTCATTGCTGAATTTAAATGCCCAGTCGGCTTCGTCGACATGATCAGCTGAAGGACGCAGTCAGGCGCAGCCGCCTTTGATAATTTTTCTCAGAAAATTGCACCATATTGAGTCAATTTGGGTGTTTTCTTTGTCTGTCCGCAATCAGCTTTGGAGAGCGTACGTGAGCCAGGCACGCACCGTGGCCTGTAGAATTTGGACTCTTCAGTTTGGTGAATTTTCGCAACTTCCCTCCCCCCACACACTATACACACACACGAATCCATGTAAGAGCGCTGGGTTTCACCTCGTATTTACATTGGATTTTTTTAGCCCTTCGAGGAGGGATGGTAATAAAAGTAATCTGCAGCCCTCTTAGGTGAGGTCATGGGTAACTTCTTCTCGGATAACGACCTTAAATCGTAGTCCCTCGGAACCCCTATCAATTGGGCTTCTCGCCTGTTGGGGTATTCCGTTCACCAGAGTGATAAATCTAATAAACAATAGTGAGATCTCATCAAGGAGGGCTGACCGTCTTCTCATATATAAAACGAAAACAAATATTACAAAGAGTGATTTGACGGAGAGGTTGGATCTCGGCAAACTGAAGGGTATCCCTATAAAGACGGGGCTGGCTCGCCTCCATATAAACAACTTCTAAGGGACCAACGCTGGGCTGTATCGTGTTTTCGAGACTTGTTTGGTCATTGGAGTTTTCGAAGTTTCCGGAAACCTGTCTACGGATGTTCTTATGCTTATCCGTTAATTAACAGGTCTTTATTTCTCATCTTTTAAGCGTGCTTATGTCGAGTCATAATATGGGTAATGGGTAGGATGGATTTGGCTGCGTTACAGAATAACTTTTTGAAACCTCCTGGGTAGTAGCATTAAGCATTGGGTAGATTTGATGAGAGTAGTTGTTACATAAGACTTGAAAATAGTTCACAAACACCCTTATACTCGTGCTCGTGTTAAAGGACATTGGCAACAAAAATTAAGTTTGTCTAATCATGAAAGAACTCGTAAAATGATAGAGTAACACCTTTCAAAACTTTTCCGTATTTTACTTCGTTTTTGAAATATTTCAGTTTGTTTGAGCTGGTGAAAATTCATTGTTCCTCAAATATACTTGAAAATGTGCGTGTAGAACTCCTCGTGATAATGAACGTTGTAAACTTAGCAATCACTGAGCTATAAGACATTTTTAACGAGTGAAAATTCTCTACCCTGCACATGACGTCAGAGACCAAACTGAAATATTTCAAACAAATCATACATATCAAACAAACTGAAATATTTCAAAAACGAAGTAAAATACGGAAAAGTTGTAAAAGTTGTTACTCTATCATTTTACGAGTTCTTCTTAATTTTTGTTGCCTGCATTGCAATGTCCTTTAACATGGGACAAGAAGAGTTCAAGCTACTTTCATACAAATTCTTATTTACCAGCTGTTCTCCTTCACTCTCATCGGAGCTAACGGTTCCAGCGAAGGTCATAATTAAATTTTTTCACGCAAAATATGGAAAATGTGGCCGGGCTATCTTCCTACAGGACTTTGCAGGATAATTTCCCAATGCAACCAGGTAATAAATCAGACATAGTTTGACGCTACTCTGGCTTTAAAAAGTTTTTTGAACGTAACTTTAAAAGTTACTGTCCATGACCCAACGTTTCGACACTCCATCTAGTGTCTTCATCAGGGGTGATCGATCGTTGTAAAGTTAGGATCCCTATTTATACCCTCATAGAACCAATGATGACGTTATCTATTAACAAGATGCAAATAAGCTTCTGGTATAGTAAACCACCGTCATCGCGATTCAATGGGGAGTGGGCGCTATTGATATGCCAAGCCTCCAGACAACGTCTCTGATGGTACCGCAGATTAGTTGTAGTAATTTTGGAATTTTCCCACGCAATCTCAAAACAGCCTTTTGGTGTTCTTTTAAACGCGTACGAAACTGACGTTTTGTCTGACCAATGCATGTCACACAGTCATCTGATCACAGTCATTGCACCTTAGCAATACGATCCTTAGGTTTTGAAAAAATATGACCCAACGTCAAGAAAGGTTTTTTTAATTTTGAGCAACTTTTACGTTGAAACTACCTAAGATTCTTTTAATTGGTTCCGTAATACCTTGAATATACGAACAACCGCAAAAACAATCACCGAACTTTCGTTCTCAGAGTTTGTACGTGGTGGAGTAACTGCAGGTTTTAAAACCCACGCCGCATTGAATCGCGATGACGGTGGTTTATTACCAGAGACTTATTTGCATCTTCGTTAATAATTAACGTCATCATCGTTTCTATGAAGGTATAAATAGGGTCCCAACTTTACAACGATCACCCCTGATGAAGACGCTAGATTGGAGTATCGAAATGTTGGGTCATGGACAGTAACTTTTAAAGTTACGTTCAAAAAATCTTTTAAAGCCAGAGTAGTATCAAAGGTCAAACTATGTTTGACTTTACAGGATATTTGCCGAAATGACATTTTCTTGAAAAGTCGTTTCAACCAACATTTAGTAATGATTTTTATCAATTTTTGTTAAGAGGTACGGGCAACAAATAACAACCAAGTGAAACTAAAATTGAAATTCCAAAGTATTCAAATAAAAAGACATTAATTGCACTTTCAAAGTTGCTAACCTGAATCATTGTCAGCCATCTTGGATGTATTTTTTATATGCGTGTGAATTTGAGTAGTTTTGTTTACTTGCAGATTACCTTCGTAAGCCTGTTTGTAATCAGAACTAAATTAGTGTTGTTGTTTTGTACAAGAGTAGTTTTGTTTACTTGGATTACCTTCGTAAGCCTGTTTGTAACCAGAACCATTACCCCACAGCAAACATTTTATTTGTTACCGGTTTGGAGCAAACATGTTTACGGAAATAGTGACAAAATCATGCGTCAACAAGATTGTTATTTTCGAAGTTTGTTTTTTTACTTTATATTATTACTAAATAATTACTGTTATTGTATTTCATTTCGGCAAAATGTCCTGTCGGTCGAATATCCTGTCTTTCGGCAAAATATCCGTGCGTACTAAAAAATAGAAGAACAAAGTTCAGTGCCTTTTTTAAGGAATTTTCACTGAGGGGCTTAGTTTAGTTTAGTTTAGTTTATTAGATTTATCACTCTTTGGTGAACGGAATACCCCAACAGGCTAGAAGCCCAATTACTGGGGTTCCGAGGACCTACGATTTAAGATCGTTATCCGAGAAGACCCGAAAGTCTTACCATTTGCTGGTATTACTATACAAAGGCAGCACTTTCTCCTCAATTATTTTTAAGACCCAGAGTGGAGGTCCGACCCAGTATTTGAACCTGTGTCTCCCAGCTCATAGACGTGTGGTTCTTTCTTATTCCTCTGCTTGTTTTCCTTGGATTCCTGCTCTGTATTGATAGGGAGATAATAATCTGAAAGTTACAGTAGGATCTGACTGTATATCTATTTGGGTTTGTTATTAAAACTTGTATCGACGATATATGCTGGGAATTGGGCTTTATCTAACTTTTTCTTCTTGGGCTGGATAAAAGATTTTGTTTACCCATAAATGGTTGGTTGGGTAAAATTATTTTGCAGCATTTCTCTAAAGCAGCCACCGCGACCATAAATAATAACCAGTCCTTGTTCCAATCAATTTCCTAAAGTTTTGATTAAGGTGATTCCTCAGTTTTGCATTGCGCACATTTACTGCACACATCCAATAATCAGTGTTTTTATGACCATTATGCAACACTTTCAAAAAATTCCGACCATTTTAGGACAATTTAGTGCCAAATCTAACAATGGCCGCTTATCTACTGGTAGGGAAGAGTTATTAAGGGACTAAATCAATTTTTTCCGAGAACGATTACACAATTCTAGATAGGGCTCTTTGCAAGTAGGTTTGTAAACTACTTGATAATGCAGGTTTAATTAAGGCCATAGTTCTTAAAGAAGGTCGGTGACCATAATTTTTTCCTTAATAATTATTTTCTTCTACCACTTTTACGTGTTATAACACTAGAAACATAGAGAAAAATCATTTCTATAACTTACAATATTTTACATTTTTGATGAATGTTTCTTCAAATAACATGTCAAACCCTGTTAGCTGTTTCTTTTTCCCTAAAATACCATGTTTTCTTGTATAAAATTACTAGTTGCGAAAAATAAAAAAATATCTTTGTCAAAAGTTTAAAGAAAAAGTTGTGCAATGCGGTTTTTACTCAACTCGTAAATTGGTCACAATAACGTCACCATACTGAGTAAGAGGTGATCTGCGATATGCCATATCTTCTAAACAAGGTTCCGTGACCCCAACTTTTTTTTTGGTTTTAATATAAGCATGTCAATAACTTTAAGACTGGGAAGTTTCAGCAAATTTTCATTTCGGAAAGAATTACTGAGGAATTACCTTAAACGTATTCTCTCGTGAATCTTTATTTAGTTTAACATTATGTCTTACTGTTTATATTATTCTATATTTTCTGTAGTTCACGTTGACGCTTGGAAACATTCACTTGATGATGTTAAACTTAAGTTCAACGTGAAGTTCGGTCCTGAAACAGAACAAGTAAAGGGCGGCGAATTTAAGGTCTACAAGAGACTACCAAGAAATCGATCCATGGCGGACATCTTGTGTACAATGAGTATATACGCTATCCAACCTGAGGGAAACCAGCCTGTACTTCTCACCACGCGTGATGTTCGCGCGTGGGAATCCGGTTGGTTGACCTTCAACGTCACAACTGTCATGAAGCAATGGGCCTCGTTTCCGCTGACCAACTACGGTTTTCAGTTAATCGTGCGCACCTCGACTGGTGACGACGTGAATCCTCACGACTTTGGAATTGTGGGAACACGGGGAAATCGGGAGAAGAGACCGTATCTGTTGGGTTTCGTAAATACAAGGAAATCTATGCACAGTATCACTCAGGAAATCATCTCCTCGGACGGTCGCAGGACAAGACGGGCCACGAATTGGAAGAAGCAAATGGAGCCGCAAACTTGTCATTTGCAAAGATTTCTTGTCAATTTTGAAAAGATCGGTTTGGCCATCATTGCCCCCAAAAAGTACTATGCGCATTACTGCACGGGCACGTGCGTCGACCCGTTGCCGCGTGACGCGAATGCCACCAACCATGCTTTGGTACAAGTGCTCGTGCATTTACTGGATACAACAAAAAGCGTTCCCGACCCTTGTTGTGCTCCTAACACATTGAAGCCGTTAAGCATTCTCTTCATCGACAACAATGATAACGTTGTGTTGAGGAAACATGCCGGAATGATTGCCACCTCTTGCGCATGCCAATAAGCAACCCGACGCTGTTCAAGATGCGTGCGTCATATTTTGTGAAATTAATACAGCCGGAAGCAACAAACTATACGACTCGTAGACATAGTACCTACTTGACAATCAGTAGACGCTAAACCTGTAGATTCAGTGAAATAACCAAACCTGGAAAACTGCAAGAAAACTGAAATATTAGGTTTAACAAGAGATTTAGTATTGAAAACGTTATTATAATAATATATATGTATATCTTTATATGTATCTGCATGTATCTTTATATCAGTGTAAACTATATTTTTCGGCTGACTGTAATCATAAGGCATATAGTTGTTAACCACCATTGAAACGTCTACTTATGAATAGTTTATAAACCAATAAAATATTCAATCACCATCAAAATGTGATATTGAATAAAACATAGAATTTCGATAGTTTCCAGAATTAACTCCTCAGTTTGTACGTTATTTTACGTGCATATGCGTTGATTATTGGCTCTTCTAAAAGAAGAGATCTTAGGCTTTTTAACATATCTAAACATTATGAAGGTTATTCCAGAAAAATGTTCCAAAATCGCGATGGAAATAAGCCATTTTTACTCCAATATTGTCTTAATGTACTTGGTAAAAGTATGGCCTGAAAATCTTACTTTAGTAAAAGTAAGTCTTACTTTAGTAAAAGTAAGTATGGCCGGAAAATTTTTACTGAAGTAAAAGAAAAAGTATGGCAAAAATATATTCCAGAAACGTACTTCTGAAACAAACTATATATTTTCAACCACTAACCAACATGACAAATGACAATTGATAATCACGTACTGTACTTTAATCTGGGCGCAGTTTTGCGACGCCAACTCAACAGTTCACGTGCACATGCAAAACCAACTTCACGCGATTTCTCCACTCTAGATCTCCAGCGGATGGATAGAGTGGACCGAGTATTTCGCGACTCCGCGTTCCGAATTTCTTTTTTTACTTTGCCGATAAAACAAAAAGTAACGAAGTTAAAAAGTAATTATTTAACAAAAATTTCACTTCGTTACAAGTAAAAAGTATTTGATGAAAAAATATACTTCGTTACAAGTAAATACTAATTTTTTTTACTTAAGTAAAGTAACGAAGTAAATTTCCTTCGTTACTGGCGAACACTGGTTTGCAGAATTGATGCCCCGGGCCGTTAGTATATTCTACTTCATTCCGATGGCCTTACTTCCGCTTTCCCGCATCACGATCGAGAATAGCTCAGAACTTTGACGATGGTTCAGTTTTCTGACCTGCACTCTAATACTGGCACAATGGCTAATTTCCGCTCTTTCTCAATTCTTTGTCGTGTCGTTATGTACAACTCCCTTATTATGCCATAAGTACTTCGAGTTATCACACTCTTTTGAAGGGTTACTACATACACTATACATGCTGGTAAACTCTAAAAAAGTTGGTTTACTGCCGGCGTCCAGAAAGTCCGAACGGCCTTTGTGAGTAATAGGAGCTGTTTACACGAATCGTGATTGAGTTTCATTCCGGATTGAACGTGAATTCAAACCGGCGTTTACAAAGGAATTCTATCCCAGGATCGAAAATCGCGCGAAATCTGAAATTTCAAGATGACGATCAATAACATTATAGCGGATATGTTCCTTTCAGCGATTTCTGCGCTTGTACATTTCAACATGTGCCCTAAATTGATAATTTGGCGAAGAATAAACGTAAAGAAAAGGGAAAAGCATTACTAGCAACGATAATCGATGCGGTCGCAAGTAAAGGTTGTATTTTTCATTCCGGAATGAAATCTCGCACCGCCTTTATATGACACCGGAATGAAATTTCAATGAAACTCAATCCCGAATGAAACTCGATCCGTAATGAGAACCGGAATGAACTCAATCCGGATTGAGCTGCATCTCATTCCGGATTCATGTAAACACCTAAAGGAATTTTAACAGAACCGGTATGAGTTCAATCCGGAATGAAACTCAATCGTCTCAGTATAACGCTAAGGTTAGAACAATGAATTATGGGTGTCATGAGACAGGCCAATCACAGGTGTACGCCATTGTTTCCTAGCGACCCATTCTCTGGTGAATGTTGCAAAACCAGTGTTTCTCATGAAGATGACAATTGAAATGAAAAGTCGCAGTTCGTATATGTGGGTACACCCCTAGTTAAATGAAGTCTATGACATACACATCTTTCTCTTTTCATATCTCTGCCGTGAAATGTTTGCCCTTACATCCCTAGATATCATAATCTTTGAGGAAACCAGCCGTTCGACAGTACTTAAGGACAGATATTGGTCCGAGGATTAGGGATCTGCATATAGAAGTGCCTCACTGTCTCGCCCATGTCGTTCAGCACTCTCAATTGTTGTTGTGACATGAATTAGATGTCATGAATAAGATGTAATTGTGTGATTAAGGGTTCTCTTAACCCTTGAGCTTCGTAGCGGTCTTTAAGTCCCTTGAAAGTTTGTGTGGGTGTCTTGAAAGACTTTGAATTATGTAATCTAGAAGCATAATATGGTGCTGCGTAGGCGGTGAAGAAAGACAAATGGAAAACGTTACAAAAGTTTCGTAATTCATAGCTTGACTTCGGTTTGTGAAAGTCTTTCATAATGCTTAGTACACTACACTTATACTTTCACACTATACGAACCCTTATCCAACTGATACTAACCCTTCATTTCCCTACCATGAGCGATGATTAAGTCAGTTTGACAGACGGAAACTGTAGAGATGATCATGTATTCATAAGTAGAAGAGATCGAAACTAGAATTACAAACTCTATAATGTTCTTTAATTGTCGTTGGATTAATCACGCTTAAATTCATGGTTAAAAACTAAAACGTTAGTAAACATGTTGAATAAGTTAAAGCTACATACAGAGTATACGCGGAAAAATCATTAACATTCTGTTCTATGACCACCTAAAAGTCATGTAATATACGCGAGCAACAAAAACAGTGAGTTGTAGCATGAAGTTGAACGTATTACTGCATTTCGTACAACTTGTAGCGTTACAAATTTCTTCAACTCTTTCGCATCATTGTTGCGTTGAGAGTCGCAGCATAACGGAGCATTTCGTACAACTTGTAGCGTTACAAATTTATGTGTTGCAATTTGCGGCCAAATGTTACGAAAACTTGAAGTAGTTCAACTTTTTGCGACATTCTGCAGTTGAAACCTGCAAGTTGTTGCGAAAGAAGTTTCACGTGGGTAGTAATACGTGTAATATTTCGTAACACAAGGAAGCACGCCAGAATGGGATTTGGCAGCGCCATCTTGAATATATTAATGCGGTGTATATAGGCGCCGCATCGACGGCGATCGGCGCCTGCGATACGCTAATGATATACACCGCATTAATATATTCAAGATGGCGCTGCCAAATGTTTTATTGTCTTGTTTATAACAAAATGTTTTATTGTCTTGTTTGGAAGAACTTTTAAAATGATAAAGTAACTTCTTTTGAAGATTTTCGTTTCTTTGATTTCTTTTTGAGATATGTCAGTTTGTTTGATATGCAAATGTCTGGAATTTCTTCACACATGCATAATGACTTGTTGGAGAAATGTGTATATCTCTTTCATTCTCGAACGAAATCCTTTAAAATCAAGAAGTTTGGTGTTGTGGGAGAAACACGCACACGTGTTATTCACACTTTAGTGTTTTTATTTCATGAACGCAAAGATATATAACATTCTCTGATAACTCATTATGCATGTGTGACGAAATTCCAGATATTTGCATATCAAACAAACTGGTATATCTCGAAGAAGTGAAAATCATCTAAATAAGTTACTTTATCATTTTTAAAGTTCTTCCAAATATGACAATAAAAAATGTTGAGGTGAGGGGCTCTTTAAAACAACGAGGAATAACAATTTACAGCTCTTCCATATTTAACTTACTTCTTGAGATATTTAGACTTAGGTGATATTCAAATGAGATAATCTATGACGTAGCAAGTTGTACACAACATTGGAAAATCCTGTATATCTAAAGATTATTGAACGAAATCACTTGAAGCTTGTCTTTAATGTTTCGTTTCATGAGCTGTAGCAATTACAATGTTTTGAGTGATTTCTTTTAATAATATTGGAAAGATATACATGATTTTCTAATGTTGTGTACAACTTGCTACGTCATAGATCAGCTCATTTAAATATCACATAAGTCTAAATATTTCAAGAACTGAGTGAAATATGGAAGAGTTGTAAGTTGTTATTCCTCGTTGTTTTAAAGGGACACTCCGGCCCAAATACAAATGTAGTTCATATGAAAGATCTTACTGACTTTAGATTATTTCCAAAGTTTCAGCATTCCTATCAATTTAGTTAAGAAGATGTGGCTAGTTGAAGTTGGAGAGTTTGTCCAATTTCGACGCCATTTTGTTTCTCAAATATGACGTCACTGAGTGACGTGATCTCGTATTATGCCTAAGAAGCTCCTCTACTTTCCTGCATGATGAACTAAATAGTTTATTTCGACTAATTTTCGTCCAAAGACCATTCACAATAACTATCCCTATGTGATCGCCATCAAAACAACTCCACTGACGATAAAGAATCACTCAATGACGTCATATTTTCAAAACCAATATGGCGTCAAAATCCACAAATTTTCAACTTCAACTAGCAATATCTTCTCAACTAAATTGATAGGAATGCTGAAACTTTGGAAATAAACTAAAGTCAGTAAGATCTTTCGTATGAACTGCATTTGTATTTGGGCCGGAGTGTCCCTTTAAGAGTTTTTTTCAAATAAGATAAACTTAATTTTCGATTCATTTGTACTTTAAAATGCGTGATGGTTAAGAGGGGTTCCACTGTAATTTTTGTTCTTCATCATAGTGCTAACTACGTCCGAACCTATCTTGGGTTTACGAGTAAACAAGATGTCCGTATGTTCTCAAATGGTATAATGGATGGCATGATATTAAAGACAACAAGAAAACTACACTACTGTCAATATTGCTATCACACTGTGAGTTAAAATATTGTACTGATATAATTTCAGTGATAATGTTTAGATACAAAACCCTCATTAGATACAAAATCTGATCCTCGTTTGTGATTGGATCATTTTGTCCTGTATTGACCTATTTCAAAATGGCCGCCAATTTAAAATGATTTTGTGTAAATATGAATTAGCCTCGTTATTGTGTACGAAATTTTTTTTTAAATGTTCTGAAATGAGCCAATAAGGGCTAATTTAAATGCACATAAAAGAATATTAAATAATCGGCCGACATATTGTAATAAGATCCATAGAAATGTTCGTTGTATTCAACACACCCACGATACGCCTTATCAAGAGTAAAATGATCCAATCAAAAACGAGGTACATATCCTGTAGCTAATCAAGCATGGAAGTGAGACTACCGACCGACTTCCTCCCTTCAACATCAGAGCCTCTGGAACCCTGGGTATCAATTGGCTAGCGACCAGGGTGTACCCCCACCCCCACATTCCTTGCGAGTTATCTCTAGATTGTAATTCACAGTAGCGTGGCGAAGCTAAAAGATGGCAGCGTTGCATCACGCATATCCTATTATATATTATGTTTAGTTTTATAGGATGACTCCCACCTGAGTGATGCTTTGCGCGTTTGTTTTATTGTTTACATACGGGTATTTTATTAAAAGCGCCGAGTTTCCGACATAATAACATAATAAACATAACATTAGGTGTGTCTTCTTATAAGAAAAAGAAAACACGTCGAATTTCAGCCAAGGATCGCTCAGATATTGAGGGATTCAAACAAACGAATTTTATGGCCCGAAAAGGGCCGCCAGCTTGATTGGGCGGAACGCGCAATGCATCACGGTGAGACTCATCCTTTAAGATTATTTTCGACGGACTTGCGAATACTGGTCACGTTTACGAACAATGATATGAAAGCAGCCGTAATATAGTGAAGCTGCCAAAACGCGCATTACCTGGCGTTCCTGTCCTTAACGCTATTGCAAAGCGTCTTTCTTGAACGTCTGTATGCAGAGTGAAAATATATATATATAATATATATATATGAATTTTGTGCACCAAGTTCCTCAAGTCGAAGTTCTCAAATTAGTGTTCTCCGACACAACGCGGACGTTCTTTCACTGGCATCCACACGATTTCACCACCATGTCTTTGAACTTCTTTAAGATGACATTCTGGTTATTATCGTAGAACAACACGGAGATGGCGTTGAGTTTGGTCGGAGCACAGCACGCCCTTGGTACCGTATCTGGATTGAGAAGATGCACAAGTGTTTGCACCATTGCGTGGTTTGACGTGTTCTTCGTCGACACCGACTTGAACAGGCAGTCGCCGTCGCAGTACGACGACTCGTATCCATCGGGAGCGATGATCCAGTTTTCCCACTTTAGCGCGTGGAAGTCCACGAAAAGATGACGTTTTCTACACAGATTCGGCGCAGCGTTGTTGGGATACTTCAAGGTGTTCGGATTGAACGCGGCGCGTCGTTTCCTTTTGGACGCACGAAGAATGACGGAGCGCTCAGTTGGGTCACCTTTGAAGAAGCTGACAATGAACGGACGATGTTCGTACGGGCCTTTGAACCCGGTGAAACCAAACTTGGCCGGGTCAACCGGAATCGGAACCTGGTCGTTCAACGTCGTCATTGTCAATACCAATCCGTAATTATTCTGCGGAGACACTATCCAAATATCAACGGTGCTCGTAACATCAAAAATCTGCCACCCAGTCTCCCAACCGTGAACCACGCGCTTCGTCAGCTCGCTGCTTAGTTTCGCTGGGGATCCTGGGATAGTGATGACGTCAAGATGTACGACGAATGACGTGTTTTTCATCCAAAGGTACTGGGAACTATCTTTGTAGATGCGGAACTCTGCCGCAGCGACGCTCTCGTTCGGCTTCATCTTCGCCGTGAAGTTAAACTTGAATTTCATGTGGAAATTCGATGATTTCTTTTCGTTATCGGGCACTATAATAATAATAATAATAATAATAATAATAATAATAATAATAACAATAATAATTTTAGTATGTATATGGAGAAATCACTGACTGTTCTGACTGTGTCTCGATAACTCAGAGGTTAGAGCGCCGAACCGTTGATTCGGAGACCAGGGTTCGATTCCCGGTGGGGCAGTCACTTTTTCCATATATGTATTTGACAATATTAAATCCTCTCTAATATTAATTATTATTCTTAAAGCCCTCTGTATACAAGAAGTTGTGTATCGCTTCGCTACTTTGGGAAGTGCGCTCGAGAGGCCTTGCACCACGCTATGATTAGATGCGATGTCTGCCTGTTGGTGTGGAGTGAAAGCGGCGAATTTAATATGTATATGGAGAAATCACTGATTGTTCTGACCGTGTCTCAATAGCTCAAAGGTTAGAGCGCCGAAACGTTGATTCGGAGACCATAATAATATTAAAAAATAATAATAATAATAATTAATAATTATAATAATAATTTGTAATAATAATAATAATATTTGTAATAATAATTTATAATTAATTAAATAATTAAGGGCAGCGGGCAGTGACTGTCAGGGTGGATCCTGATAGTCCTGCAATGGAGAAATAAGACGTCTCCTTCCCTCCGCAAGTCTGGGGTTTCACCTTGGGCAAGTGATAGCAACCGCTTAGCTCCCCTGCCAAGGATACGGTGAAGATGGATGGGAACCTTTAGCCTTGGTTGGCAACCCATCTAGGAGATGGAAACTCTGATTCTAAAACCTGGCCAGGTGGGGCTCATTAGTTGTGGTGAAAACAGCTCTCCTACGAGAAGGACAACTCCAAAATCAAAACTCGTAACCCAATATTTGTTTATCGTGCTAATGGGCGAATGGCCCCAACGTCATGGTGCCACTAGCGGTAAAACCTCAGGAATTTAATGACGGTGTCTTTACAATAGGTATTCTTCCAGATGGTCTTCATTGAATGAAAGTTAGTAATATTAATCCTACAATCTTGCACAAAACCGTTGAGAAAAGAATATCTTGAAATATCTAAAGGCAACAATAGGATGTTGGGAAGCAACAGATTAAGAACTTAGAGACGCGAAAGAGAGATGGCTGCATTAGCTGATGAGCTGCGATATAGCAAAGTGGTGTTAGAAAAGATGATCAGGTGAGGCAGAAAGATACATAATAATGCAAGGTTTAGAGAAGATAAAGGGAGATTCTACCGGAAAATGAACCAGACGAAAAATTACATTGGGCTGTGCCAGTGAAAAGTTTGTAGGACTTTTGGGAAGTATCTGGGAACAAGAAACAACAACACAAGATCAACAATGGATGCTCAACGTAGAGCAATAGTTAAAGGATAAAATTCAAGATGTAGAAGAGTTTAGGGTAAAAGTGACTGATATTGGGAGGGTTTTCGTAAGAAGCGAAATAACTGCAGGACTTCCTCAGGAATCGATGGTTTCCAAAACTACTAGTGCAAGAAGTTTAAAGGAACTTGGAATTCATTGTGCAAAGCAATACAAACATGGATGGAAGGCATGAGAAAGATACCAGAATGGATTGCATGGGGACGATCTGCATTATTATCTAAGACTGAGAATCTGAGCCCAAATTGGATTTTGTTTGAGTGAGGTGCCAATTGGCATGCTACAGAACGAAACTAGAGGGTCCAGGGTGGGTATGGCAGGGAGAAGGATAGTGAAAAGGACACACAGCTTATTTATAGATGATCTGAAAGTGTATCAGGAAAACCACAACAATTTCGAAACCGTTAACGAGGTGATTGTAAAGGGCTGTCGTGAGATCGGGTTTGAGCATGGTAAAATCACTTTAGCAGGGGGGACAGGTATGAAGATGAAATTTTCGCACGACAAGATATTTTACAATTCTTCTCAAGAGATTCCAAAGACCACAAATATGTAAAATCCCCAAACCCTGGATATGTACTTTAAAGCTGTGAACTGTAGAGTGATACCTGTAGCAGGATGTGATGAATGTTTATAGATTAAGTAAGGAGGATCTGGTTGAACTTGATATAACTTAAAGTGCCCATAACCTCAAAATGTTTTATTGTCTTGTTTGGAAGAACTTTTAAAATGATAAAGTAACTTCTTTTGAATATTTTCGTTTCTTTGCTTTCTTTTTGAGATATATCAGTTTGTTTGATATGCAAATGTCTGGAATTTCATCACACATGCATAATGACTTATTGGAGAAATGTGTATATCTCTTCATTCTCGAACGAAATCCTTTAAAATCAAGAAGTTTGGTGTTGTGGGAGAAACGCACACACGTGTTATTCAAACTTTAGTGTTTTTATTTCATGAACGCAAAGATATATAACATTCTCTGATAACTCATTATGCATGTGTGACGAAATTCCAGATATTTGCATATCAAACAAACTGATATATCTCAAAAAGAAAGTGAAAATCTTCAAAAGAAGTTACTTTATCATTTTAAAAGTTCTTCCAAATAAGACAATAAAAAATTTTGAGGTTAGGGGCACTTTAATATATTCATTAGACGGACGATACACCCAACTATTCAGGTCTGACCCTCCTACCCCCAGGCTCTTTACTCGGCCTTACATCGAAGTGAACTAGCTTCTTTCGTCCTCATTAGAGCTAGCTAAAATATCATCTCTGTCTATATAACCTTGACCTGTAGTCATACAAGACTCTTACACCTCTTACAGTAAGAGATACATTCTATAGTATATTATAAAATAAGTCGTGTCTTACGCACGCTGTGATTGGTCAGTTACCGTGTGTATATCAGACTATGCAAACACGGTTGTGACACATCACGGCATATTTCGCAGTCTTATTTTATAAAAGAAATAGAACATGGACGCCCTGTGTTTATATAACCTTATGCAAACACTCGAGAGAGAGTTTGGTCGAATTTGAAAGTACTTAATATGTAAACCTTCGCCTGCGGCTCACGGGCTCGGGTTTACATAAACTTTCAAATTCTCCCATACTCTCTCTCTCGTGTTTTCATCAGGCTATATAAACACAGGCGGCCTTTTTCTATATCTTAGCTGTGCCGTCAGACATGAGTCATATATGGTAGCAGCCTTTGGCGCCATTGGGCTTTGACATACAGTACCTTCGACTTACAGTACCTTCGACTTACAGTACCTTCGACTTACATTACCTTCGACTCGGCCACGTTCGAGCTAAACAATTTGTAAAGACACACGTCTGTTGTGTCTGTTAATAAGACCAGTTTAGGGAACCCTGCACATCGACTGAGAGTACAGCGATATTTTTGCTAGAATTACACGGTTTTCTTTACGAATTAGCCGAATTTAATATTTCCACTGTCTATTTTTGCCTGAATTATACGATTTTTAAAATGTGTAAGGCCTGTCACTATAGGAGACATAGAGCTCCAACTCAAGCAGGCACTCGTAGATGGTGGCCCATGTGACTACATTGGGGTAACTAAACCATACTGAGTGCTTCTCCTTGGCGTTACTACTTCTAATTAACAGAAAAAGCGCATGTATATGTTGAGAGTTTTGGTCGATAATCACGGCAATTCATCGGCTGTAGGGTGGTGTTTTTTATATTTTCTCAAGCGTCTGAAAAGATTAGCAACAGTATACAAAGCTTTATCATGGCTTAGCTTCGCTCTATCTTTCTGATCTACTCCAAAGGTGACCGAACAAAGGAACAAGAGCTGATGATAAATGAGTTCTCTGTTGATCATACCAAGATTAATCAATCAATCAAGCAGTCAATCTTATCGAGCTTATCAAACGAACAGAGCGCATCCAACGCGAGTATCAAAATTTATCTTGAAGCTACCATTTATGTGCGAGTATATCTTGATTTACTGTTCTTCTTTAAGGCCATCAATGGTATTGTACCTATATCAAGCGATATCCTACTCGAACGTCTTGTTCCCTTAAGTCTTACTAGATCCTCCGCAAATGTCAATGCAATCTCATTCTGTCAACGTAAATGTAAAACAACTATTTTCAATCGCTCATTTCTTATTAGAACAACTAGGACTTGGAACTCTCTCGCTAGATCATTTATGAAGTCACTATTAGACTATTATAATATTATAATTATGCTCTATTATCCTGTTACAATGTCAACGTTGACGATCCTCGAACTTGGAAAATTGTCTGCCTAAAGTGGCAACACATCGCGAAGCCTCACTAAACCCATAACTTGCTGTTATTAGTTATTATTTTTGTTATAAGGGCCCACTGTAATTGGTGTTTAACTGTTATGCATGGTGATCCTGCTTCTTCTATGTATTTCTAAATAAATAAATGAGAATCCAGAAAAATACTCAGAGTACGCACTTTTGCAAAAGTTGCCCCTACTCTTCAGAACAACTTACCATTTGAGCTACGTCTCATTTCAGATTTGAACTGTTTGAAGAAATATCTTAAAACTTATCTTTTTTAAACTACTTATGGTTAAATTAAGTATTTTATTATTATTATTGTAATAGGAATTTTTTTAATCTTTTTATAAGTTTATTAATATTTTAATAATTTAATATTTAGTCAAATGATGTAAAGCGCTATAGAATATTACGTGATATAGCGCTATATAAATGAGGTTATATTAAGGGAGTTAAAGACAGAGAAACAAGTGAAATGAAAGCAACAAGTCTCACCACTGTCACTGAAAGGACATCGAACCAATAATCCAAAATTCGAATATTGCGAACGGAAATTGCCAATTCTTCCGATCATACTGATGTTTTAGAACGTCCTGACAGACATGAAACTACTTATCAGTTAGTTTTTCGTGTGAATCGCGTATAAAGTTACTTTTATTGATCTGGCTACGTGGCTTTTGCCCGCTTGTGCCGCCATCTTGGATTGCCCAATAATGGCCCGCCGCCCGAGTCCGCAATCTATGCCTGAGTGTATGCACCCTCTGTTTACCACGGAGTAGAGACTCCCGTAGTCGAAAGTAAACAGTTGCTAACGAGATCAAAGCTAAGTAAATGTCAAATAAGTAAATGTCAAATAATACCGTGATTCGTCAGTGGCGAGCAGATCAATTATTTGCCGATGCCGAAGGCACATGATATATGGCGATAACCGAGTATAATAATTGTTTTATCATTCAATTTATTTTTGTGATCTGGCCGTGTTAAGATGAACAGCCCGCTTTGATACAGTTTGTTGTTGTTGATCGGAGGTTTGTGCTCAGTTCTCTCTGTTCCTTCTCGTTTGAGCTGTGCAATTTCGACTTGATAAACAGCGTTGGCCTTGACAAACTCAGTGAAGAAACGTTTTAGATCGAATCGTATCCCAACCAATGAAGCTTTGGTGTAAAGATATCCATTCTTTTTTCTCGCTTCCGCGTAGAACTTTCTCAAAAAAGCTGCAAGCTTGATTTTCGATAACACTAGCTCATCTTCTTCCAATTTTCTTTCATTCATGTATTGGCGAAATACATTGAGGGCCATTTTATTTATTTTATTTTATTTATTTTATTTTATAAGCTTTGCCACATCTAGACTAGAGAACAAATATTTACACAATAACATATACAAGACAATGGCAGGGTGTCCGCAACAGCTTTGGCCAATTACTGCGGTCCCTATGTAAACTAAACAATACACAGCTTATATATAGTTACAGATAATAGTACAATATACAAATACAGATACAAACTAGAAACAACATGAAAGTGGTTTTGTTAAGTCACGTGCCTCATGGTTGCATTTAAGGCAAATTGTTTTCCAGGAGCGAGGGTCATCTAAATTGTAATTGTTTTCTAGAGCATAATGATAGTAATTGAGCAGTGAATTTTTAAAGGTTGTTAACTTGTTAGAGTGATATATTTACTGATAATAGATTTTGGTAGTACATTCCAGATCCTTGTTGTCCTAATAGTATAAGATTTTTGATATGTCAGAGTGTTGGATTTCTTAATTTTGAATTGAAGGCAGTTGGGATCCACTGATCTTGTAATTTTGTTGTGAATTTGATGTTCTGGAAGTACTGAGTTAGACAGATTGATGATGCCACAATTTGCTTTAAAAAAGAACAGCATGTCGAGATATTCGTGCCAATAACTTAATGGTAGGATATTTAGGACGGCAAGCCTTTGATTGTAATTGGAATCACAAAGAAAAGGTAGATCCAAAATATATATGGATGCGCGTCTTTGCACGCGTTCCAAGTTGCCTTTTTCGTGTTTTCGGCATTTTTTTGTTCTAGTAAACACGACAAGTCGTTTTCCGACATCTCGGCAAAACCAGCCATGTTTACAGTTGTCGATAGCATTAACGCGCATGAGCAGAATATTATTTTGCAGCAGAGAAACGTTGCTCAGTAATGCGCATGTGCAGCTTGTTATTTGTATACGCAGTTATTTGCAGCCGACGTAGCCAATCATAATCAAGAGAACAATAAATTGAATGATAATGTGTTGTGCTTCGTAGTGTTAAAATACGTATAATGCATCCGTACCATCAGTACTCGGCACAATCTAAAATTATGACCGTATCCCAAAAGAGAAATTATTTACATTCAAGTCTGGAGTGAGCAGATTGTTTAAAGTGTGCTTTACACAAACGGGAAAATTCTGGAAAGGTATGAGCGCTTTTAACATGGGTTGGCAGTTTGTTAAAGGTACTGACTATAACACTTGGAATGTCCCAGATTCTGTACAGGCTCTTAACTGTATGGTGCTGGCAGATCTCAGTGTTCTGTTGGGAATTTAAAATATAATGCCAGCTTAACAAAGTAAAAACATCTACGTTCAATAACAGGTAACCAACCTGATTAGTAACCAAGGCAGCACCAACAAGCTGTACTACAGTGATTAGTAACCAAGGCAGCAGCAACAAGCTCATGGACTCGTTCTAAACGCTTAACAATTAAGGAAGTCTTGAATACCACATCGTAATTTTAATCAAGTATTGAAGCTAAAATGGCGCCAAGTGCTTTAGCTTCCTTAAAACGGACAAAACATGATATGCATGTCAATATGGTAGAGTTGATATCATTTGTCTCCTCGTCAATCTCGGCTAGCCTGTACCCTAGAGGCGCGCTGTAGAAATTCTCTCAAGTAGTTTGCCATTGACCTTCGGCTTCAGTTGAGTGACGATTGTCGACTCGGTAGTGTTATGTTGTAGAGAACAGCATCTCTTTAGTTTTCTTAGGGTTAAGAGCTATGTTCGAGTTAACTGACCATGATGTAACAAATTGAGTGCGTCATGTTAAATAACTAGCCACCCATCTCAAATATAACTTCGAAAACCCTTGTTTGTGAAGTTTCTTCAGAACAGATTCATTATAGGCCACGGTATATCAAATGCCTTTGAGAAATCTGCAAATATACAGCCATAGTAACCTTGTCTCATTGCCCTAATAATATCGTGTCTCATTGGCACATTGCAAGCATGACAGTATAGTATTGTATCCTTTACGATATGCGCTGAGAGAGTCCTTTAGCACGCCTCCATATGGAAGGTAACTGGCCATTTGTCGTAATGCCATACCTGTACGATCGTAGATCTTGAAAAGATCTTGGGAAGGCAATCATCAGCCAAAATGAACGAATGTGACACTGACGTTTAGTTTACTATACCTTTTTTTGTTTGGATACACTTTAATTACACATTGCCAACGCAGCAATCTTTTTTTATTTCACTCAAAAAAACGTTTCGGCCAGAAAGAAAGAGTTATAGATCGTGACTTGTGTATACGATTACGAGGAACATAACAAAGTGCGAAAGACCCGGCACGCCACGATGAAATATTTACATGTTGACTAACGTTTCGGGGCTCTTCAATAACAATCGAAGCGCGTAAATAATCAAATGGCAAGCCCAGAAAAGAAAGAGTTATAGATCGTGACTTGTGTGTACGATTACGAGGAACATAACAAGAGCAAAAGACCCGAATCGCTAGTCGGATTTACTGGATTATCGCTATGTCCATACTGTATAGTGCACGGATAATTTTTCATTGATCGATTGTCAAAGAATGAAGTTAATAAATAAATAGCGCTACTGTTTATGAGGGAAAATTCCTGTTTGGTAAACAACGTGGACATATCTTACGTTGCATGTGGACTAATTGTGAATCCACTGAATCCCTAACTCTTTGTCTAGTTCGTTGCTTATACAGTTGCAGAAATGGAAAAGGAAAGGCTATATAGACGAGGGTTTAACGAATTTATACTGCATAGGTAGTGTAGAAATACAAATCAGATACTCTAAAAGGTATAGACATAGTGTGTAGAAAGTCTAAGTACGCGTTCAAGAGAACGTCCTGCTTGAGACAGTGAAACCAATTTACTAGATTAACACATAGCAACTAAAGATGAAGTTTCGTCGAGAGGAAATTAGGAAGTAGTGAGTCGTATACGGAAATCCTCTGCATATTTGTGGTTTTCTCTTGAAAGACAAAAAGCTTATGGCTTTTTCTCAATCTTCAACTACAAGTAGCCTGCCTCTAGGGCCTTGACCGCCTCCGTTCGCTTCTGTGCGACTTTTAAGAATAAAAAACCCCAACGTTATCATTCTCTAGCCTAAATCGTCAATTTGTCACTGTTCAGCTGGGTCTGATCGCCAGAAACATTAACATGTAAATACTTCATCGTGGCGTGCCGTTAACACATTGATGACGATGGCCTTTTTACCATTCGTCTTATACACTATACAGTCTTACTTTCAAAACAATGTAACATTGTAAAACTACACACGAAAGTATACATGGATCACCCCTCCATTGCAGACTAGAGCTACTCTGTGTAAACATAATCCATTTTAGTAAACAAAATTCTTCAAGATTACCTCTAGCGACACTGCTTTTGCCAGCGTCTGGCAAGGAAAGCAATTTTACGACGCTATGTCAATACTCATTAAGTTTTTATTATTAACCCAGGAATTGGACCCCCACGGATCTTATTGTTTAAGACCTCACGGCTCATAACCTAATTTCTTTGTTTCGCTAAATATCCTATAGTCCTTCTCTCGGCTCTCCACTCTCTGTACTATCAAATCCTTCTCTTCTGGTGTCATGTTCACCAAGATGTCTGCACCAGTTGAAATGCGTGACAGCATGCCAAGTATATGCGAAACTCATATTTCCCATCGTTTACTAAAACGTGGTTCTCCACGCTCCGACGGCGCAGAGAGAGAACATCAAACGCCATAAGATACTTCTTCCTTCAAAACTCTCTGGACATAATACGTGCGCATAAAAGCGTAATTAAGAGTTATTTATAAGGCAATTAGAAAACGACTGGAGAATGAAGTGGCTCAACTACCCGCATCTTTCAGCAGACTCGCAAACGTTTTCCGCGCCGATTTCCTTCCAGCTACGACACGTTCCCTACTAGCATAGTCTCCTGTAGGAGATTACGTAAATCTAAAAAACCATCGAGGCATCGACATGCACTACTGAAAGCTCCCAACGTTTAGTATAAACGTCTACTCCCTACTCGCTCATTCGTAACTCACGTTTTCTCTTCATCGAGTTTTGTTATGCAGTCTGTACAAATAATCATAACGATAAGAACGCCGCGGTATTCATTAGTAACGAGCAATGGACTTACGCACAGCTTAAAACAGCAAAGCACTTCGTTATAATATATGTTTATATGTTTATATGATCAGATGTGTGTTATAATGTTTGTGACACTTACCGTCGTTCAATATACCCATGATAGTATCTGCACCTGCGACTGGTTTTGTCGTTGTAATGTTCGTAATATTGAATCCCTGTGAGTTGTCTTCGACGGAGTTATTCTTTAAGCTTTTATACAGGTTCAGCATGTAGCGTGAAGCGGATAGTTTATCTGTCAAGTTACCAAGCAATAGCTTGTGATACGTGGGCACCTTTCCCTTTCCTAGCCGACTCATAATGTCGCTGAACGTTTGCGTTCGTACTTGCCTACGTCGCGATTTCCCAGCATCGCAGCCTTGATGATAGTTCACAATATACACGAGCAGCAGGACACACGCACTTGCACGAAACAACCAACTCATGGTGCTCGAGTCAACGACACGACACACACACTCACTAGTGCGGCACGACGACCTTATTCACAATACCACTATTATCACGACGCGATATCACTGGCTTGTGATTACAACCATTCGAGAGAGCTTTCCAAAGATGCGATAAAGCCTAGACCTTCTTCTAAGCTTCCTATATATCCTTGTGTGTCATTTACATTATCCGGCACTCGACCAATGGGACGCAAGCTGGTTCTTAAAATATCGTTGCACCATGTCTCTGCGTCCAGCTGATTTGACAAACAGCCCGTCAAGACTGCGAGAAATCTTGATAGGCTCTGAAGGGCCGCGCGTTTCAACACTTACCCACAGGGCATGAGCCGTCGATTCGCGCTTGGATTTGCCATCCTGTTCGTAATGACTTCGCGTTGAGGTGTAACCGCGCTACTAGACGTGGCGCAGGAATTCGCACTTAACTACAAGACACTGGTAGCGGTGTTGGCCGCCCGGTTATGAGGCTCATAATGACTTTACGGCCCACAACTATATATTCGAGAGCTTTAACTCCGACAGATCACAATGTCAACTTATATTTAATTATTTGAGAAGGTCATGTCGATTTAGGTCGTAAGGATGTTGTTTAGCCAACATCTCGCTGCTGGCTGGCGTAAGGCCACGTCACAAAGACAAGCTATATACTCTAAAAAATGGCCACAGTTCGCATCGATAAGCGCGTATGTGCTTTCGGAGCTCTTATTAATATCTCCGGCACATCAGGGACGCTTGTTGCGGCAGCTGTTCGTTGAGTTTATTGGCCCATATGTAGTCTTCCCTAATGCGAGCACATCCGTTGTAAAGATGCCAAAGCGGTCAGAAATAGCATTGCAACGGCGTTCTTCAACTCTCTTATCTGATTTGATGAAATTGAAGAATGTAACCTATAACTCAGTCGATTGACAGATTTCCGTATACGCAATCGAGGTGCCTTTCTTCACCAGAGTACGAAGTTTCTTCGAGTTTATTTGTTAACTTTATGTCCGAAAACATATCAATTACATTATTACAACCGCGCGCGCGGCGAAAGATATATCAGATTGTATTTCACACCGAGAATCAAGATGCACTTGTTTATTATAAAATCGTTAAATTCTTCGCTATTTAATTTTAATGGAGCAAGTATGCAAGTACATCAATATCCGCTCATAAATCGATTTGATAAATGATTTCCCGTTATTCGCGCTGGGAGAGAAACCGAAAAACACATTAACTCGTTAATCTGCTGTGATGTTAATTAGAAACACCGCGACTGGATGAATGGTCTGTTTCCAAAGCCTGTACCGTTCTATGGAAACTTGTTGTCCTGACAAGAAAGGCACTGCACTTCCCTGCCCCCACTACACAAAAATATTGCCTGGTGTTTTTTCACTAAGGTCGCTCTTTGCTCATGCGGATCCATCCACAAGATGTTATTTACATTCTTCGCTTTCACTCTTCAGTGAGTCAAGTGAGAGCCACTTCGGGATCATGGGCTGTTCCGAATCCTGCATTTTCAATAAATGTTGACTAATTTTCCCTTGTTCGTTTAATTATCGTATTTATGGATACAATATAAAATATATGGCGAAATTGTGAGTCAACAATCGGTGTAAGAGTATTATACAAATGAAATCGAAATCGAAAAAGTTGGTGTACTGCCAAAACAATGTGTAGGTCTAACGGAGTAACGTATCGAGCGGTCCTTTGTCAGAGAGTTGAACAAAGGGCCAATAAATCGTTAGACCAAGTGAAGTTCTCCCATTTTCCTGCAGCTTTTATAGTCAGGATACATGGACACCATATGGATTTTATTTATATATAAGGGACACCCTTAGTCTTGACATTTAATGCGGTATTCTCATGTGAGAAGTAATATTTGGCATTTCACTCGATTAAACTACATGTTCTAAGGATTTATAGAGAGAGAGAGAGAGAGAGAGAGAGAGTAACATTAATTTAATATTTGTTTCTTGTTTGTTCCATGTTTGTTATGAGATGGTTCTCCGGCATTCGAATTTTGAGCTGGGTTCTAATATTCATTTTACGTTAAAGATTTCCGCCCGGTAAATCTCTCATGGTAACTATATATAGTATTACTTATATCCAGTCATTTTGTATCATCTTCAGTTGTTTATTTGTCAATCTTAAGTATCGACGTGCACATTATAACATCTATTGACGTCTGAACGTAAACGGGAAACACACAGCCACAGGCCCTTATTTACTTTAAGTATAATCATATAGTTAGTATAACCCACAACTATGCCGATGGTATATATGTGATTAAAGTTAATAAAACAGTTCTTATAATATACTGCTTACATAATGTACTGCCATTAATTTTCTTGACTTGCGCCTTGTATAGTGACGGAGTGACCCCCTGCACTTAACTATACATTTCAAAAAATATAACAGGCGAAACGGATATATGTTGATTCAAGGTTCTTTCTAGAGAGTTCCAGCATTTTTACCCTGTTCAACTCATGAATGTTATTTCTCCGAGTCGAATAAACAGTGGCGCTGCTAATTTCTCAAAAGAACTGAATACAATATAAAATACCGGAAAATAAAACAACTCACTGAAAGTCAAGTATGATTTCTCACACTTGAATTTCGTTAAAGTTCTCCCGTTTCCTGTATTTTGTATTCCTCGGTCGAATATTCGGTAAACAAAGTAAGTTAAAGAAGCCGCAAAAGGAAATAAACTTTATGGACTGTTAAAGAATGACCTCCGCCAACTGTAGTGACCCCTGGGCTAGTATAACGATTTTCAAGTACAGGATAATGGAAAGTGAGAAACATAACACTCTTTACAAGTTTATACGCCATATTTTTATGTTTTGATATGAAGAAAAAACCAGGCTACACAATGGCATCGTAAAGTATTGATTGCGCCACCGGTTTAGTTGCTGCTTTCTTGACTTAACTAAAACTAAAGATAGCAGGAGGGAAGGGTATTTAAGCACAGCACAACAGCCGTCTCCCCCCGCCGTTAATAGATATACGGCGTTAATAGAGATACGGTGTTAATAGAATTAGAAGCCTCTTGTCTGGCGTCGTATACTAGCGACGGCGCGCACGACCACAGACGACAGCTAACAGTGCTCCAAGGCTTAGCGGGAGCCCGATTTGTCGACGGTGTGATCAGCATATGTTTTCAAATGCCAATGAAATGGATCTCGTTTCGCGATAACGATAGGTTAAATACAACCGGGTTGCAGATAGCGCAATTCGACAAACATTTCGCCAAAATTGGTAGTTCTGCCATCTTATAACTGAAACAGGACGTAATTACTCAATGTAACACTTCCAGGGACAAATAATGCTGGGAAATCTCTATAGGATTATGCATCCAATTCCACCTAGAAATTGTCACACGCAAGCGTATGCAATTATTTTAACGCAATACAATTCTGTTTCACTGATGATTCCTTGAACATGGGTTACAGTATTCTCTACATTTTTGAGTGAATCAGTTTATTTTTAATTTTTTAGTTTATCAGATTTATCACTCTTTTAGGTGAACGGAATACCCCAACAGGCTAGAAGCTTATGTATGATAATGATAGTGGTTCCAAGGGAGCTACGATTTAAGGTCGTTATCCGAGAAGACCCGAAAGTCTTACCATTTGCTGATATTATTGCAAAGGCAGCACTTTCTCCTCGATTATTTTTAAGACCCTGAGTGGAGGTCTGACCGAATCGCGAACAGGCTCCTTCCTTGCACTGGACACGAATATTATATTACATCATTGACATTTACAAGTAGGGTTATAGTATTTCTTTATTTCAGGGTGACTAGAGTTATTATTTGCCAATTTGGGTTTTGTTGCAGAAAATCTTCATAATCTTGAGAAAACAACGAAATTGAGACGACTATGACGTAAAAATCGTGTCATTATTGTACACAAAGAAGATGACTTCATGCATACCACATCAAGATGAGGCTTTAAGTTTTAACCCGATTCCATCCAGAGTATTTTACCTATAGAGGTTCTTAAGTACCGATCCGTAATTGCTGTCGATCACAGGGCCGGGTGTGCGGAAGCATAAATGGTATTTATACTGAATAGTAACGTTCAGATATGAGAAACCCTAGCTACGTAATGCTACATGCCACTTACATAAAAATATATACGAATGTTTTAAAAAGAAATATCGAGAGAATGACTAAATACAAACTTTCGAGTTTTGTATCCCAGTCGGTAAGCGCGACGTTTATTGACTACTCCTGGGGATTCAGTTCCTGTTATATTTATAGTGTTCGACGATGAAGAAGACGCAGTCATCACGCGAGTTGACAATCGTACACTCATGTAAAATGTCGTATTAAAATAAAAACAAAGAGTGAAGTGGCGACCGAGAAGACGACAACTTGGAAGCTGATTACACTAGACCTGTACGAATTACTCTCAGACTGGTTACTGTTACAAGTTTACGCCAACAGGGTTAGTCTGCGTGTTGACATGCACTTGTGTATGTTTTACGTCTTGACACATGAAGGCTAGGAATGAGTTAAGTTACATCGAGCCGCTCAAACGCAAACAAGGATTTGACATTTGTATACCCCGGTGGAACCCGATTTAAATCATCCCGGTCTGATGAATTAGTAACGGTACCATGCATGTAATTAGCCCTTACTTTGAGTTATCTTTGAAATGAATAATGCAAATATTTGATTTATCATACCGAAAGGAATTCTCTCGGCTCCTGCTTCATATAATCGTAGATAATTAATCCTATTTCTTTTAGTACTGACTGATTTATGAATAGCTTATCTCGATAACGCTATCGCTTCATTTCTGTGCAAAGTCTCAGCTCTTATCTCCAGTGTATGAGTGAGTTAATCTGTTGAAGATGTACCGTGGAGATGTTTGTTTAACTCACCAACCTAGAGTAATTCTCTACACTATTGTACATTTTTAAACATGTTTCATCCGTTAATGATTTCTCATTCGTTGGTGATTTCTTGGCTCAATTCATTATTCATTTTGACTCACACAACTGCTTTTCGGTACACCCAATCCACAAAGAAATTCCAAATATTTGTTTGGAATTTGAACAAGAATCCCAACGAGTTGTGTCGAAAACGTCATTATTACTTTTCTCACGGCTCAAATGCTTTCCTGGATGCAGCATACAATAATATAAAAGTGATGTTCTGCGCTTTAAAAACATAGATATCTTGACTTGAGACATAAACGGATCAAAATTGATCATTTCATTATGAAAGGAACCCTCAAGGTGTCATAGTTTCATGAAATATTTTCGGCATGTGCGGATTCCGTATCGTCAGCGCTCCGTCAACATTTTGTGGTCTTTTCTTGCTCTACTCGTTGTGAACCGCGTAACAGGCATGCGCATGCGCGTTTTTCGTAATCGGGGATACATGTATACCACAAATACCATACATGTACCACAGATACCACACATGTACCACAAATACCATACATGTACCACAAATACCATACAGGTACCGCAAATACCATACATGTACCACAAATACCATACAGGTACCGCAAATACCACACATGTACCACAAATACCACACATGTACCACAAATTTCCTGAAAGTCATTTTTCGGAGGGGAAATTGAAATGTTTTACGACGTTGAAACCCAGAAATGTTGTCTTATTCCTCAAGTCGTTTCAACAAAATAATAACTTTTTACTTTGGTCATAAAATTACACATATTACTGTTCGCTGATAAATCCACAAATCTCATTCAAAATATCCAATTTCGAATCCGATAATGCTCTCCCACTAGGCCTCTTGAATCGTAAAATAAGTATATGATCTTGTAATTCTACTACATACAGTACGGCTCGTGGCAGGTGCATTCACTATAACTCCAGCGCAAGCCACTTACAATGATATGAAAGTTCTCCTCTCCTATAAGTTGATTAATTTCCTGTACACACAGGAAAACATACGATAGCCAAATATTTCTTTTTCTACTTTGTTTTATGCTGTTGGTTTTATCAGGCCTAAAACAATAAAAGTCGATATTGTTGCAGATTAAATCTTCAAATATAAACACTTTTTAAGGAGTTAAAATCAACATTTGACCTGCTTAATGATAGTGCTTAGTTTGCGGTCGACAAGCTCGAAAAGGCCCGGACAGCGATTGAACCTGTAACTTTCTGATTGCCGGTAAGACGCTCTTACCACTGATTAAGCTACTGAGCTACCTACTTCCAAGCTTCCACATTCACTACAGCAATGTAATTAAACTGCTCCTGTCAGTCCAGAGGCAGCATTTCACTTCTGATAATAACTCCTAGTTAAATATATAAACACACCTAATAAAGTAACACGGTTTCTCTTTTGGCTTACGGTTGGTTTATTGAACACATGCAGTTCGATCTGTTTCGTGTACAGGACGAACCTGCACTCATCAGTGCAATACCAATATATATATATATATATATATATATATATATATATAATATATATATATATATATATATATATATATATATATATTATATATATATATATATATATATATATATATATATATATATATATATATATATATATATATATATATATATATATATATATATATATATATATATATATATGATGAAGGGCTCCGCTCGAAACGTCAGTATCTCGTCACTAAATTCTTGGCAGTTTACCACCTTTTCACTTTGCTATATATATATATATATATTGGAATATAAACCAAAGACTTTTCATTATTACATATATAGTGATTAGGGACCGGTCATTATTTATAGCGGGCCGAAGATAAAATGTTTGGGTAAAAAAATCACTTCTCTGAAGGGTTGGGTAGCAAAGTTTTCATGATTATTTACATAAAAAAATTAAGAGTTCATCATTTAAAATTGGAATCTCGTCATCAGTTCTGCTTAGTCATTGCACATTAGCTTTTGTTATTGTATTCCTCTGCTTGTTTTCCTTGGATTCCTGCTCTGTATATAAGAAGATAATAATGTGAAAGTTACAGTATAGGATCTGTCTGTATATCTATATTTGCGTTTGTTATTAAAACTTGTATCGACGATATGCCGGGAATTGGGCTTTATCTAACTTTTTTCTTCTTGGGTTTGATAAAAGATTTTCTTTACCCATACATGGTTTCTGATCTTAATTTGGTTGGACCAAATCTATTTCTCTTCAGCCCCCACCCCGACCAGGTTACTAATGACCAGCCTCTTATCATTACTCATTACGATATATAGTGATTATCGAAGAAGTAGTACATATGTCACATACTCGAACCACGTCCATAACCTTGGAATTAAACCAAATACTTTTTGCTTTAGGTGAAATAATGACCGTGACTAAGCAATGCAAATACGAAACGAAAACAGGAAATATACAAGGTAGGATGTTGTATATCATGAGTTTTTATGTGCGGAGTTTTAGATTCATCCTCAGGGCAAGATAAACGGATAAATTTTCATGCTTAAAAAATCCCGTCTTCATGGATTAACATTAAGGAGCTTAAGCAAACACGACAGGGACCTCAGCGACAGGGTCTCTTAAAAATTACATCAATCGCTCGAAATTTTTATGTATAGTTTAAAACACAAACAGCAGTGTTTTACACTGTAAAAACAGATTGGTTAAAACAACCAATTCCTTCGGTTGTCTCAGACTCATCGATTGACCATTTTTTATTGGTTGAAACAACCAACTAAGGTCATGTTAACCAAAATATTTAGTTAGTTTAACCATTCACATTGGTTAAATTCAAATTGAGTCTGAGACTGTTTTTACAGTGTATATAGCCGAGTGTTTTAGACCCGATAAAATACTGCTGCGAGTGTTTTGAACGGCTTCAAAAACGACTGTATCTAAATAACCATGTTTACCAACTATTTCAGTGACTAAAGCCATTTTCGCCGAGAAAATCGAAGGAAAAGTTTACTGTAAATCATATAGTCAATCGAGATATGGTCTGGAAACTCAGCTAAAGTCTTTGTTCTATCTTTTTGTTCGTCTTTATGCAATTTTGTGCACGGTGACTGAACCTATTGTATTTTAGTATAATGAAGCAATCATCCAATATAATCGTTTGGGTTTAATCGCTCAACCGTGTTGTTTAAATATTAATAAACCTAAAACAAAGGATGTGCACGGTGTAAGGTACGCTTCAACATCAAAACGTAGCTCATTATAGTCGCTTTGAAGTTTGCCGAATTTCCAGACCATATCTCGATTGACTATGTGTAAATCACGGGACAAATCTTATCACATATATAGACACGATGTGCGGTCATGATTTTCCTTTGTGTTTTTCTGAAGAGGTGAGTCACAGAATTGCAGAAATTGAGCTAAGAGAATAATAGCTAACTGTTTTAGTAAAAACAAACTTATGTTCGTTATTCCTTCAAAATATTATTTCGAAAAACGAGACATATATAGGGATAGTTTTTTTTGAGAAAAACTCATCTATACACCTCACTCGTCACTATTACTCGATATCTATATCGACAATTACATTGCAGTATTTGTATTAGATTACTTAGTAAGTTTTTGCTAATAAAAATAGACTTCTTTATGAAAAACAAAGAGATTGAATAATTCTCAGTCCCAAGTATTTCCGGCCTTTTGACTAAATTTGTTACGTTTTGACTTTTGACCGAAACTAACTATTTAAAAGATTATTTCTCTTGATTTTTCTATTTATATATTATTTACTTCTTTATATCTTCAACCACAAATAATTTGACCACGCAGCCGTCCCTGCGTGCCTCGTTCTAGCTCCTGACAACCCTGTTGGAACTTTGGCGCGGCTTCCCGGTGTTTTGAAATTGGCCAGGAATCTCTTTGCGAGTGTTTCATGAATTATTACTTATAAACATCTCTAATATCGAACTTGCATGAAGACGTCAGTGGCGTACCCAAGCAAGGGCCCACCCGGGTTACTATAATCAGTTTTAAAATATTATTTTACTAAACTAGAGTTAAACATATACTACAGAAATCGCCAAATTATAGTGGAAAGATGCAGTCTTTTACCACCGGTTGTGGAAAAGCAGAACATGCTTCAGAGGAAAATTGGACAAACAACACCATAAGGCTTCTAAAGCAAGCAATGTTATCGTTAAAACATACTCAAGCTATTATTCAAAATGCCATGACAATCTCTGTGAATAAAGCGCAACGCGAAAGACCGCTCTATAGTCATGGTCTCTCATTACGTACAGTCGTAGAAGAGTTTGCCGCACTTAGTTAATTTTAGAAAATCCAGATATTTTACGTATACGAATTAATTAGTGAGGGTAGATGTGACTGATCACAGGAGCGATTTGAGATGGATTTGTTTGCAATGCCATACAGGATGTGTTATCCTCCATTTCAACTACTATACTTACGTATATTCATGGACAACGTTTCGGACGATGTGTCCTTCAGAACGCTGACTCTAAGCCAGAGGCCGAGCGATGTATCTTCCTAAGAGCCGATGTTCTAGGTATCTAACTGTGTGTGTCTCTGTATGTATGTGTCTCTGTATGTGTGTGTCTGTTCTGTGTGTGTCTGTGTGCGAGTTTATTCTTGATCAGTTCTAGGTGATTTAACAAAAATTAAGTTGATGATTTAATATTTGAGACTAATGTGATTTTAGTTAGAGTTACTACCTGATTTAGTACATTCAAGGTCATTAACCGTATTAGTGTAACCACGGTATTTCAAAGAGAATTGACGGCCTAAGAATAAACTAAAACGGTTATTTACATTACTTAAAAAAACAATTCGAAAAACATGAAATATTTAAGATATAAAAAACTGTGTTATAATAGTGGCACGCGCGGCGAACACCGAAGAGACGATAGACGCGAGTGTTTTGCTAACTTATTCGGAAAAGCATTTCAATCACTGACCTGTAGGTTTCAATCAATTGTGTCACGTGACAGCAGTTTGCTGACCACTCTAATGCTGGCTCATAATTTTCGCGCCTTTTTATAGTTCTTTGTTGTGGTCTTCGTGTACCGGCGACATTTTAATCAGAGGTAACCGAAAATGTGGGGGGCAGGATGACATCTTATACTATTATCATTCTAAAATTAAGCTGTTTGAAACGGTCATATAGCAATTGGCGAAAAAGTGAGGCGACAGCAGCAAACCCTTGCCCCGTACGTGACTGCCACGGCACGGTTAAGACGTATTATTTAGCATTGTCTACCATATAGGCGTTTTCGTGTAATTTATACTACTTTCTTGTTGAAAACCATTGGGTTAATATTCAAACAAGATAGATAATGGTGCCATTTTCTACATATACAGTTAATACAGAGGATCAGTATAAATTTAAATAATCATCAACGCGACTGAAAGGCTTAACCAGCTGATGTGGTCTATAGTGGTATGACTTGGGAGACACAGGTTCAAATCCTGGATCGGACCACCACTCAGCCAGGGTCTTAAAAATGATTGAGGAGAAAGTGCTGCCTTTGCAATAATACCAGCAAATGGTAAGACTTTCGGGTCTTCTCGGAAAACGACCTTAAATCGTAGGCCCTCGGAACCCCTATCAATTGCATGGGCTTCTAGCCTGTTGGGGTATTCCGTTCACCTAAAAGAGTGATAAATCTAATAAACTAAGGCTGAGAACTATTCATATCGAGGTTATTGATCAGTGGTGTCGAGAGTGGCCTAGACAAAGGGAACGATTTGTCTTTCCACTAATTGTCTAAAAGACCCTCTTTACAAAACATATAATGCAGACAGTAATTCGGAACATGATAGAAACGTATATTTGTTCGGCAAATAGTTGCAGGATGATCTCAATTAAAAAGTGTTGAAATTCATCTTGTTTTGCATCACCACCAAAAATGACCATCCATCCAAAACTTCTATACACCCGCGGACGTCACAGAGAATATTTAGGTTGACAAACTGATTGTAATTCACTTTAAAAGTCGTGCAAGAAGTTTCTTATGAGTTCGACGAAATCATGCATTCACAGTTCATTGTCACAGTTCTTAAAGTCGCGGCTATTAAGGTATCAGACTTTGCGGGCGGAAAACATAGAGGTAAAGTAAACGGCTCGCGTCGATAAAGATGAGGGCTAAGCTTGAGATCAGAATTTTTAAGCAAATACCCCAACGAATGAATTCCATCTGCATGAGAGAATTCGAAAATTTTCAAGTAAATTTACTCGGTATATGCAAAAGTAAATTTTGCGCACACACGCGTGCGACATAATACCAGTCCCTCAGATCATACGATCATTAATGATGGCAATCTTAAGATGATGTCATTGAAAACAAAATAATTATTCTGTCGAAACAATACCGTCGTGTACATCTGCACTCGCAGAGAGATGAGAGCTGTTGCTTAATATTGTCTTCAACACAGTCACTATATACTACTATTTTAGAAGTCCTAAAGGTTTTGGAACTGTCCTAAAATTTAAATTGCTTCTCATCACCATCGCCGTCTTACATGGGAACCACGGAAAAGGAATAAATTTGATATTTTGTCGAAACGGAAACTCAGAAAAATATTCCTGAGCCCCAGACGAGAATCGAACCTGCAACCAATTGCGATTTGACGCTCTAACCATTGAGCTACCGGGGGTATGCTCCCCGTAAAATTTTGAAATTTAGGGCCTCTGAAATGGCTATAAATGCCTCCTTTTTGCTAAAATAGCTTCAAACAGCTTTCAATTTTTGGATCAATTTAATGGTGTTAAATCACACAGTTTCTATATTACAGTTTATGACTTTATTACAGTTTATGTCCTTTCTCGATGTAAACTTCCCTCGCCAACACCGCAAAAGCGCGCGTTATATTACACCATAAACGTCCTCGTGTTTACCAAATGTAGGCGCTTATTTTACAAGACTAAAGATACTACTTAAAAGTTGAACCTCGTGTAGTGATTCTCAAATTCAAAAGCATGCCTTCGATTGACTGCTCAGCGAACGCCGGAATCGTACTCCATATTACTAGTATCCGGTATTCGCTGTATACTGCTGAGTAATGCATCAAATTGAAGCTTCTAAACAGCAGATTTCAGATTTCGAACGTTTGGCAACAAATTATAAAAGCCTCGAGCATATTTTAATACTGAACAACGCTTTTTTTTTTTTCTGAAATTTTAACTTAAGCCCTAACTAGTTCGGGACCACCGTCGGTTTGCGCGCGATTTTCTCGGCTCACTTGTGATGTCGTTTTGATTTCGGAAGTTTCGACCAAGATTAGGACAAATACGCAAACATATAAAAATAAACATAATCGGCGAAAAAAGTGGGGGGGCTATAGCCCACCCTAGCCCCCGTGTTCCGCGGCCCCTGTACCAGGACTCAAATGGCAGAGACAAGGCTACGTTGTGTACTAGTTCGTACGTGTGACATATACGTACTGCGGATAAATCTGCAGTACCGATATGTCTGTATATCTTTTCTATCAGATAAATATTAGTGACTTGAAATAACCAAACTGCAAGTCACTAATATTTATCTGATAGAAAATATATGCAGACATATCGAGACTGCAGATTTAGTAGTAGTATACAACGTAGCCTTCTCTCTGCCATCTGAATCCTGGTAGCTCAATGGTTAGAGTGTCAAACCGGAGATCATGAAGGTTGCGGATTCGATTCCCGTCTGGGGCTCAGAAACATATTTTTCTCAGTTTGCGTTTAAGCTTGAGAAGCAAACAATTCACTAAATTGAAATAACTAATTAGCTGCAAGTCACTAATATTTATATGTAAAAATAGAAAACGCAATTGGTATACTACTATTTCTACGTCGAATCTTTACTGTTTTTATTCACATTATATGCTAGAATTACGTTACATAATTATTGCGTATGCTGCTTAACTGGTTTTTGGAATTGTTTATGTCCTTACGTAGCTCAAGTCTCATGACTTTAAGCCGTCATTTCGCCATTTGTCAAATAGTGTGTTCTCTCTCCAAAAAATTCATTAAAGTTAAGTCTCACGTCCTCACCGCCTAACAGTGACGTGTCGTGACGTGACCTATAGCGAGAGGTGGGGGATTGTCAGCATCCTCCTCCAGGGTATAGCCACGAGCCGGCTATATCCTTAGTCCTCCATCCTGGCAATAATAACAGGAGCGGCTCTTTATCGGATTCAAATTCAAATCTGTCAACTTGTGCCAGGCGTAAAAGTGGGTGGCCCCCTTAGTTTGTACAGTAAACTATACGGCCACACACATACTCTGCATGAGTGGCAGATCGTTATCGTATTCTGTGTTGTATATATTTGCATTACTGTAGTGTGGGAGCTTGGTAGACGCAGACAATACATCAAGCTCAAATCCTCAGATAATGTTTCTGAGACCCAGACAGGAATGGAACATGTAACTTAACCTTCAATCAGAAGGCAATCAGAAGCTTGCTGAGGATTTTAGCTTCACGATCGTGTATCGCATGTCTACTCCAAGCTCGCACAAGTCATTAATCAGTACATCATACAGGCCACTTTCATAATACTAATAGCCAGACTTGTATATCGGCAATATGGGCAAAACGTATATAAAAGCAAACTTTACTTGACCGATCTGAAGAAGACTACAACAACCTGCACGACTGATCAACTTCACACATCTAATGATACTCCTAGGTTCAAACCACTTACTTTATGTGCATCTAAATTAGCCATTCTGGCCTCGTTTGTGTGTCTGTAATTCTAAAAAATATTTGCTTCCAAACGAGGCTAAAAAGGCTAATTTCGATGCACATAAAAGAATATTTAAATCGGTCGCAATGAAAGTGCACGGTCTATTGCAACCTTCGCTCTGCATCGAAGTCTCGGTGGTTATAAGGTTACACTGAGGTTCTATTCCTGTCCGGGACTCGAACTTCACAATTTAGTGTTTATGTATCGTTTTCGTATTGTTAGAAAGTGGCGCGAACTCACTTATTGTGATGCTTCATACTACAGTTACGAATCCTAGCCGATAATTAACATAGTACGCGAGTTCTTATCGCGGAAGTATAAACAATTTGATTCCGGAGTATATTCCTGTGAGTAAACAAACTACTAACTAGTCTCGTATATATACGTATTTGTTTACTAAACTGCGGTCAGCGAATAGACCAATAGCATTAAACACAAGAGGATTATGAAAACGAAAAGATTAAGGAAGTTTTTTATGTAAACATCTTGTGAAAGATATACTAAAGACGAGAATCTTTCCTGAGTGGACCGAGGGATAAGTAGACTGCTTCGATGTTATACCGTTTTGTGTCTTTCGCAGTGAACTGTTTTTGGAGCTCAAAGGAAAGGGAATAAGCAGCAAGTGCTAACTTCCAATTGAATATAAAAGTGTTCAACCATTTACCGGTGTACTCTGATTAAGAGACTACAGAAGGTCGTATTTGCCTCTGCAGCGATATATATACCATCCAGGTCGCTGAGGTCTTCTGGAGAGGTGCATACTGAAAATACCTTTCGAGACCGGAACTTTCCAGCACTCTTGTGTAATACGCTTTAATAGCCTACCTAGTACAATTCGTAATATTCCTGAAACTAGTCTTTTTCTGTGTCATCTCAAAACTGAAATGAAATCTTTGGCGGAGATTAGGCTTCTGAACGAGTCTGTCTAATGACATCCGTAATTTAGTTGTATAGTTTGGAACTAATTTTAGTATAATCGGAATCAATTTGTAATTTATTGTATTTTATTATCATATGTATTTATTGATTCATTTGATATAGCTTTAATTATGATTGCGGACGAAGAGCCAATGACTCTCTGACGAAGGGCCTTCGCTCCGACGTAATTAGACCTCCTACACACAACCTTAATTTACAGTTTCAATCCAGAATGAGGTAGCTCAATAACCTGGTGAGGTCTGCCGTTGCTTCTTGTTCGTTTCATTATACAAACACGTGCTTCTTTCGTGTTTCTTTCTGTATTACGTGCATGGGCAAAACTCACTAAAACTTTTTAAATAGTTAAATAAACAATTTATTACCGCTACGGCTATCAAAATTAGTAACTACACGAAGAGACCCTCGACCAAGAGCGGCTTCCCTCAGTGGATTTAATAGCCATTGTGCTTCACTTTGTTTTTTCAATACTTTTCAATGTTTGGATATCAGATGGGCGTGATCTCGTGCACGCCACTTCGGGCTTTGTCGCGTTTCCCTGTAATCTGATTGGTTCCTGGGCGGGTTTTTATCGATTAATGTCTATGTTCACATAACTGAGGGAAAAAGTGAGACAAGACATTTTTGTCTGAATATCGGCAAAAACGCGGTGTCGACATTGCCATGGTAGTAAAAACACATAAAATGAATTCCTTTAAAAATCACATCGTCACTCAAAGTCCAAAGTTCACGCTTCGCTACTCTGTCACCTAGGCTGTTACATGAATCTCAAAATGAAAGCCTTTCGTCATTCATTGATCATTCCTCTATTTTATCACTAGTTCACTAGCTTTCTCTTTTTCTGATCATTTTGCCTTCCACACTGCCTACACAGCACTTTAGTTTTATAAAATAACCAAGTCTTTTAACAATCGAAAAAACCATTCGTTATTTATCATTACTAACATCTATTTTTGACGTTGATATGACTTGTACATGGTCATTATACCGTAACTGCTCCTGTCACTGATAGTTTTCTAATTGTAGCTACCAACTGATTAGATTCCACGGGGCATCGTTGTATGTGTGCAGCTTCAACATCGTTCTTTTGAATTCCACTCAGTTTTATTCATTTTGTTCTTTCAGTGGAGTTCGGAAGAATGGTGTTGGGGCTACGCGTGTGTGTTGGTGCATCGTGAATTCCAAGCAGTTGATTTATGACTTTATGTATTTTTAATTTCAACGGCCTCGCATGGGTCCTCGAGTCCCGTTCGCACTCTTTCCGTTTGGGTATTTTTTGTATTACATTAATATCTAATAAAATCGATCAAATCACAAACCGGTATCAACCTTGTTGCTCTTCAAGCGGCAAAACTATCTGATATTTGTTTGTGATATTTTCTCGCCATGGGCCGACATATTAATGCCTCGGGCAGGGGAATTATACTAAGCGACCTCCCAGGATTTCCCATACCCCCCACGGGCTAAGCATGAACATGATACAAGAAAGACAACTTATATCAGATCTATAGTAACTCATGAACACATTTTGTTATACTTGACCATTACCGCAGCGCTGAAGCTTTAAACCATTAGGCAAATATTTTCTCCCTCGAACCGAAAGTACACGAATTAAGGTCTGGAGTAGCCTGCGTGCAGACGCTTGTATATACAAGCGCAGATTTCATGCAGAGCAAATTCAAAATGGCTACTTGCAACAAAAAAGTAAATCTACCAGAGAATCTGATACAGAATCAGTGTCGAATGAGGGAGAAAGCTTAAATTCACCTTCGTCTTCTGCTTTGGTAAGCAGACATGTTTAATATATTATGAGGAGAAAAATTCATCTCCATTAATGCAAGAATACCTACAAGGATCAAGGCAACAATATACAATACTTCTCATGCCATGCTGTTAGTAGTGACAACTTTTTCGATTAAAAAGCAATAAAACATCATACAAAAACGAAAACACTCTTTCTGAATGAATTAGGTTCCTGGCCATGCAAATCTCACTATATAGGGCTCAATCCTAAACCGTGCCATCGGTACAAAACTTATCCGGTCGAAAGTGTTTACACGTAAACCGGACGAATTTGGAACCGGACAGGTACAAAATTAGACCTGTCTTTTTTCAGGTATAAGTCATTATTTATGGTCGGGGGCCGAAGAGAAATAGATTTGGTGCTGGAAAAAAATTTTACCCAACCAAATTAAGATCAGAAATTTAACATTCTCAGCCATTTATGGTAAAGAAAATCTTTTACCCAACTCAAGAAGAAAAAAGTTAGATAAAGCTCAATTCGCGGCATATCGTCGATACAAGTTTTAATAACAAACCCAAATAGATATACGATAGATCCTACTGTAACTTTCAGATTATTACCTACATACTGAGCAGGAATCCAAGGAATTAAACAAGCTGAGGAATACAATAACAAAAGCTAATGTGCAATGATGAGATTTTAAATAATGAACTCTTAATTTTTTATGTAAATAGTCATAACAAATTTTGCTACCCAACCCTTCAGAGAAGTGATATTTTTTTTACCCAACCATTTAGGTCTTAGAATTTTCAGTTACCCAACCATTTTCTCTTCGGGCTCAGGCCACCCCAGCTATCAATAATGACCAGTCCCTAAAACTAGTCCGGTTATGCGGTACGAAATTATAGTTCGGATAGAGCAGATCCGTGTAAACGCAAGGCCTAAGCGTACGAATTTCATACGCCGGATCCATATTTTTGTTCATGTTTATGCACTAAATTTTGTGCATGGTGACGTGGTTATACTGAACACATTGTATTTTTGGTGTAATGAGGTAGTCATCGGGTTCAATTGTTCAACCGTGTTGTTTGAACAATAATAAACGTAAAACAAAAGATTTGTGAACAGTGGGGGTCCTTCGAGCATAAACCACAGCTCAATTGTTAGTCGTTTTGAAATTTACCAAGTTTCTAAACCGATCAAGCTCTATTCTCCTTTAAAACTGAAGTTGGCTGTTGGTCAGTACGTTTTCCCTGTCTTTGTTTTAACCAGCTGTTGTGGTCCAGTGGTTACAACACATATATATGAGCTGGGAGATGGGTTCAAATCCTGGGTCGGACCATCACTCAGGGTCTTAAAAATAATTGAGGACTAGAAATGAGCTGCTGCCTTTGCAATAATACCAGCAAATGGTAAGACTTTCGTGTTTTCTCAGATAACGACCTTAAATTGTAGGCGCTCGGAACCCCTATCAATTGGGCTTCCAGCTTGTTGGGGTATTCCGTTCACCTGAAAGAGTGATAAATCTACTAAACTAAACTTTTTCCGCACAAAAATGCGCGTTCTGATTGATATTGATTGATAATCCAAAACGGCTTTCCAACAAAACTACTCGACTCAATGATCCTGAAATTATGTTTTTGAACTTTGAAATTATGTTGTTGAAGCCTGTGAGCAGGCTCAGTGAAACAACCTTGACTGACCTCGACTAGCCTGCTGCGCTAATGATAATAAAATGCGTCAGTTTTCGCACGTGGAAACCAGTAGTCGCGTGGATGTTTTCCGGTCGCGAAGGGTCTTATTATAGTCTTTCCGATGCATACATCAACCTTTGTTTTAATTAGAAATCAGAAACATCACCTCACCTGTGAAGTAATGAGCTTAATATGAATATATCAACAATCGGATATTCAAACCATGATTTTCTCACTACGTTTTTCCGACAGAGTTATGCATGTCCTGTTATTAATGGCTGATTTCCAGTGTTACGTTTTTTACCCGTATACGTAAATGTGTGTAAAAAGTTGGATGTGGTTCAACACGCGCGTATAAAGGAAAAACACAGTACTCGACTTGTACTCGACTTCAGCTTGTAACATTGGTATAACTTTTGATCAACATATGACTCTAGATCAACATATCACTAACACTTGCAAAGCATGTTTTTTCCATCTGCGTAATATAGCAAGAATAAGAGATTACCTATCTACGTCTGACACTGAAACTCTAGTTCACGCTTTTATTACATCTAAACTAGATAGTTGTAATTCTCTACTATATGGGCTGCCTAAATCCCTTATAGATCGATTACAAAAAGTGCAAAACTGTGCTGCCCGTTTGGTAACAAGAAGTAGAAAATTTGATCATATCACTCCTGTCATGAAACAGCTTCATTGGCTCCCCGTCAGTCAACGTATCGTCTGTAAAATGCTTCTCATTACCTACAAAGCACTTAATGGTCTAGCACCATGTTACATTAGGGATATGTTAAAACCATTTACATCATCAGTGAATTTGCGTTCATCATCGAAAAGACTTCTTGCAGTACCTCCAGCAAAACTAGTGAACTATGGCGAACGTTCGTTTTCATATGCTGCGCCTAAGTTGTAGAATGAATTACCAGACTCCATTCGTGACAGTGAATCATTATCTACTTTTAAAATAAGATTAAAGACATATTTGTTTAAACAGTTTTATGACTAAGTGGTTTAAATTTTATAGTAGTTTTATAGTAGTTGTAGTTTTATAGTAGTTATAATATTTATAAATTGATGGTTTTGTTAATAGTCTAACACCAAGTATAAAACTCTGTATTAGTTTAAAACTTTGTAATGCATTGTAAAGCGCCATTGAGCTATAGGAAACGGTGATATAGAAATAAATTATTATTATTATTATTATTATTACGGTACTCAGTGTTCGGGACTGAAGTAGACACAGAATGACATGTGTAACCGTTGTAACGGTCGGTTGTTTTGCCTTGAGACTAATATCATTACTGTAAAAAAATATGTTGCGTTATCGGCGGAATCAGTGTTGTACTATTCTATGTCAATGTGTCATAATGGTACAAGGGTGTCAAGGGCCCTTTCTAAGGCTCATGGTACATGACCCCTCCACGAACACACTGCGGAACATATTGCATTAACTACCTATCTCACGTTTGTGTATTTTACATATTCGTAATGTTTGGGTCTACCTGAGAAAAATAATAATATATATTGTCTGCCGAAAATTTCATCTTTTTTGTGGCAAGTAACAAAAGAAAACTGGCTTGGAATGCCTCTTGTGACATCACATCCGGCAACCTCGTACCCAGGCTTTTCACACGCTCGGCGGACTCGCTGATAACTTTTTGGATGACTTGAAGAGAAATCTCCAAGACTTTCCTTATGTGTTAACGTACTGGTTGAACGTTGGAACTTTGATAGTTACCCTCCAAGATTTGCCGTTTAGATGTCACATGAGCTAGGGTAAGGGTGGGTCCCGCCCAAGTCTTATTAGAATATATGACGAATATCTGCAGCCAGAACAATTAGTTTTGGTCACGAATTATATTGCACAGTAAAATTTTTCTATTCTACTCTCCAGTACCTCGTCGTGGTGGCAAAACAACTCAAATTGAAGTTATAATTTCTGTATCTCAAACACCTCTTTCTGGCCGCCATCTTGTCTCGAATTCGTTTCCAGCTTCGCGCAACCTGCTTTGTTGTCACGTGACTCACCTATTAATGGCGCGACTATTTGGATGAAAAGCTATGAGTGAAAACTGCGAAGAAAGATTTTTATCTGTTTTGAACGAAGCTAAAGCTATATTTGATAGCAAATCAAAAGGTGTGTTACTTGATGATCTATTTAGTGTAGATATTGACGACTACCCAGCACCGAATTTGATACATAATGATATAATATAAACATTAGTGATATATAATTGTTATTATAATTATGTGCTGTGACAGGCTGACAGCTGTGTAGGTAGTGTAGAAATACAAATCAATACTCTAAAAGGTTGATGTACTGCTGAAATAGTGTGTACTGTCGGAGGTCTAAGGTTTCGAGCGAAGGCCCTTTCGGTATGCATTTAGTTTTTGCATTCTAAACCGATATATAATTCGCTATATTCGATATATGTTGCAAAACATCGTATACTCTCGTCATTTGATCACATACATCAAAATAACAATCGTAAAGGTTGTATCTTATTTCTTAAGGACTCTTATCAGTTACAAATTCCTTTAAGTGAATGAAACTAGTTACCAGTAAAAGTTACAAAAAAAAGAAGTAACTAGCCACAGTTAACCTATCAGTATCAATTCGAAACTTCACCAACCACCCCCCCCCCCCCCCCCCTGAGCAGACCCCGGGAATTTGAACTTTTGAAAATTTGGTCGTTCAAATTCCCATCCCCCTGTGCGAAAAAGTGTTCAAATTCCCTACTGTCCCCATGTCCAAATTATGAAACTGGAATTACAGAAATTCCATTCCATTTTTGACAAACCAGTCCTTGACGAAAGTGGAATCTTTCCATTTAAAATATAACAATAACAATCGTTCAACTGATTCCGCCGCCATTGTAAAGAAAATGGTGGAAATTCCACCCGAAAATGTGCAAATTCTAGACTTCCGGTTCAAATTCCCCACCCTCCTGTCAAATTCCCCACCCTCCCGTCAAATTTCCCTCCTGGCAAAAGGCCTCGAACGTTAAATTCCCTACTCCCCGGACACGGCTTAGAGTCAAATGCCTGCAGTATGCCTTGGGGGGGGGGGGGGGGGGGGGGGGGGGGGGGGGGGGGGGATGGTGATGTTTCAAATTGATCGGTACATTACAAAGTTACACAACTTCATTTTGGGTGCTAAAATTTAGCAAGAGAATAAAAAGTATAAATCAGTAAAATTACCTGCATAAAGTAATAGTGTCTTGAGCGGCAGATGTAACTACAAGTAGTTATTGCTACTTTTAATTAGTTAGGCCAAATAAAAAAAATTATGTGGTTCCGGTTACATCTTGAAAAAAATTAGGGTAGGTAGGTCGGGATTTAATTTTTTTTGAATTGCCACACCCATCATCTTGTTCCATTATATTGTTGTGCAGAATGACGGCCTGGGAACTAATTTAGCAAAATGGCGATTGTTACAAAGCCAGCAAGGTGGCAGGTCACGTAGTGATCTTATTTTACGATTTTACCAGGGTAAAATTTATTTTATTATTAAAGTCTATGTAAAAACTATAAAACATACCTTTTATGGCTAATAGTCCTTTGGTTGCAAAAATATGTCACAAAAATATGTCACAAAATTTACTGGGTTGGCCGAGCTGAGCTGGGGTCGGTCGGGTAACCGGAACCACACAATTATTTTTATTTTGCCCTACAATTACCTGATCTGGAAAACTAACTAATCACCATTACAATTACACAGAAAAGTAACAATTTCTTGTAACTAGTTGTTGTAACAAAGTTACTCTCTGCCGAGAGGGAGGTAGCCAGGGCAACTGCCCCAGGGCCCGGGCCAAATAAGGGGCCCTAAACGATAACCATCATGCAAATCCTACAAATAGAATGAAGCTTCTAGGGTATTTAGGGGCCTGTGAAAGACCATAACCCCACCTTCCCCTGGGCCTGTCTTGGCTCTCGGTGGCCCTGGCTATGTGGAAATACTTTCACAACTTCTACGGGGAAGTAACTTTGACATAGAAATGGCAAATTCTCTGTCGTGCTTTTGTAGCACTATCTTCCTATGGAAGTTGAGCCATAAAATGTTATATTTATGTTTATTTAGAGGGACAAGAACTTAGAATAGAAAATGTGGAGTTAGAGCAAAAAATAGAACAACTGAAAACTGATAAGAAAGAACTTATTTCCAAACAAGAAAGGTAGGAAGCTACTGGTACTCTCTTTGATGACAAGCAAATTAATTTGGCATAGTCAAGATAGAGTAATTAACTCTAAGTTATAAAACCATAGTAATAAGTATTTCTCTTAAAATGGCTACCGGTATAATCCCAACTACGATATTACTGATATATATTCTACATGAAGTAAATAGTTAAATGTCAAAATGTTTTATGATTTGAGCTTTGTGTTGATGTTCTATGAAGATTTGTTTGTCTGAAATACTAATGAGTGTGATGTCATCCCAGGCGATAGACTTGTTGAGGATTCATACATGTCCAATATTAACCATCGGTATGCTTCTGCATCAGATGGTTACCGATCGCGACCGATTGTAAACTGATCCCTTCCTAAGCGTACTAACCATCGGTATGTATCTGCATCAGATGCCTACCGATCGCGACCGATTGTAAACTGATGCTCCTAGTACTACACCTCTGCCAACTTTCCTACTGATGGCTCCGATCGCTTCAATAATAATGGATACTTTATCTGTTCCTACGCTACAATTCATTCATACCACATACAAGTGTTTCTAAACCCTGCAAACAATTCAGCCATATAGTTTGTGTGTTATGTATTACCACATTCTTAATAAACTTCAAACACATATGTTACGTTACACCATCACCACCGATAGCTTAATAATGGTCAAATTGCTCTAGCAGAATATTGTATTCAAAATGATGATGTTACTTACTGTCATTAGCATTTCGGACAAACAAACCTTTCTAGAACATCACTGCAAAGCTCAAATCATAAAATATTTTGACATTCAACAATTTACTTCATTTAAAATCTATATCAGAGTAATATTAATGTCTAAATAAGGACCCGAGCCCCGAGGGGAACAAGGGGAACAAAGGAGGAGGGAAGAAGGCCATGTGTAAGAGAGAGAAAAAAACAAGAGAGAGAAATTAAAGCATGTTGAAAACACATTGTAGTTGTAGTTGTTGTGACTAGTACTGTACATATATTTTCCCAGAACTGGATCTACAGTACTATTTAAGACCAAAATTTATTTTCTTTTAGCTTAATGAATAAGATGCAGGTTTTAGAAGACAATGTGAAAACATCTCAAAGTGATTTAGAGAAGTATTTTATAATCCTTGTTACTTTGTTGATCAACATCAAATGTTAGAGTACAGTGTACAGGAAGGATGACAGCCATTACATGATACATGTGCATAATAAAATATTAGTATAGGAAATGACCGTATTCGCAAAGAATTGATGAAAAATCACACAAATGTTTGCCAAATATATTCATAATATATAACACAAGTGGTATTTTGAAAATTAACCATTAAAACACATAAAATTGACGACTATACATTACATGTATTAGTATTTGTCCAAACAATAGTGCTAGCAGCACCAGCTCCACAGTCCCTGCAAGTGTGATTTTTCGAGAATTTTTTAAATGTTACTGTATTACCTATTAATAACATATCTAATCAATTTTATACATAACAAAATTTTACTGCAAAACAGCTGGATGTGTGGTATTTAGAAAAATATATATAAATATTTCCCTAAATACCTCGATAGTAGATACAAATTTGAGTTTAATACTGATGTCATTCGCCAATGAGGATTGAGTACAATTAATTAAATGTTATTTACGCAATTTAACATACATGTACAGTAACAAACTTACCTTCTAGTCTTGATATTGTTTGTATTTTACATACACTATCATAATTTGTAAAAATAATTTGCTAAAAATGTTTTAGAGCAACTGATCAGCTAACAAAGTGCAAAAGGTTTATGAAGAATTTCTTTACAGAGTTGCTAAACAGGGTTACAGGTAATGTGCTTAATAACCTGGTCGTTTAATGCTTTGTTTAAATAAAGATTCCACAAACTATTAACCCTTCTAGTCCTGATATCAAAATACAAATTCTCCTTATATTGGCTTCCAAACGTTTCTTATAGTACTAGTTGGTAGAAGTTGTTTTAAAAACATGTTCGTTTATCTTTAAGTTTGTACAAGAGGTGCTGACATGGTCACCCAATGTGTCGAGTACTCGCGTATCTTCATGGACGACGTTTCGGACGATGTGTCCTTGTTCAGGTCAAATCTGAAGGACACATTGTATACCTGGAGAAGGACACATCGTCCGAAACGTCGTCCATGCTTTAAGATACGTAAGTACTCTTTCTTAAGAATTTTTCGACACATTGAAGTTTTCTTATTTCTCCTTTTCATATTATATCCAGTTCTTTTGGGAACTTAGCAGCTTTCATATTTTTTCTTATACTAACAATTAGACAATAAGGAACATGCAGGTACATATTACAGTGGGGTAGATGTACGTATGTGCAATGCCAGTCGAGATGCCAGTATTATGATATCTATCATTCATAGTGGGGCTTCGGTGGTCTAGTGGTCAGGGCCACTGCCTTCCACCTCTGAGGTCAACAGTTCGGGAAAGAGTTGGTCAACACTCTGCCGAAAGTCGTGGGTTTTCTCCGGGTTTTAAATTTCCGGTTTCCTCCCACAGGGAAGTTGACAGGGCGGGTTAGGATAAATAGTTAGGAAAACTAATGATGATAAAAACTGTAAAAATAAATATCTAAGGTTAATTGATTGGGATACTGGGTACTAGGTACTGAATATAATAGAATAAATTGTCGATGTTGTAAAGCGCATTTGATCATATACATCAGTTGGGTTTTCATTTGATCAGTTGGGTTTTCCGTTCACCTCAGAGTGATAAACTGAATAGTCGAACGCTTAAAACATGAGCCTCTGGCTCGGATAAATAGGGCAACCTTATCCTGCGTGATCGACTATAAATAAATCATACTCATACTCATACTCATATACACATGCTAATTTGCGCTATATAAATAGTAAACATTATTATTATTATTATTATTATTATGCAGGCTCGTGAATGCAGTATACTTTGAGTAAAATTATGAGTAAGCACTTACTTTCTTGGTGACTAATGGTAGTGATGATGGAAATACCAGTAGACCTTCCCACTCATGTTCTGTTCAGTGCACTGGCACCCGAAAATTAAGCAGTTTGAAAATCTGTTCAGATTGGCAAACGAATACGTTATTCATTTTCAATTAAAACAACTGAGCACTACACTATAAAAGCTTCAAAGAGTAAACGGGCGAGGGGTTGTTGCGTACACGTATTTCTAGTTGGCATAAAGGGTATACTGTAGTATGGTATTATCTAAAAGGCGCTTTTGAGTTATTCAGCTATTTTTGGCGAAAGTTCTCTGCGAATATCAATCTAGGAGAACTGATCGCTGGTTCCGCTCATTGGAATGTGTTCAAATTGGTTGTACTTCCACAGACTGGGACTGTATCTATCTCTTTATTTCTTCAACTTTACGATTTACATTTACATTAATCACTACAATCAATCCTTCGTTTACAATACTATCCTTTGATTGCGTTCTCCGTTCTAGTATTCTCTCTCGCTCTGTTCTGATACTGTCTCTCTCTCTTAGATATAATAAATGTTCTCTAATTGACTACGCTCTTATTACATAATCTAATTTCCCCTACTAATTATTTATTTCCTAGTATGTGCCTAGTGTATTCATCAGGAGTGATCGTTGTAAAGTTAGGATCCTTATTTAAACCCTCATAGAACCGATTGCGTGGGAAAATGCCAAAATTACTGATTACCACTGATCCGCGGTACCCTTGTGGCTTGACATATCAATAGCGCCCACGCCCCATTGAATCGCGACGACGGTGGTTTATTACAAGAAGCTTATTTGCATCTTATTAATAGATAACGTCATCATTGGTTCTACGAGGGTATAAATAGGGATCCGAACTTTACAACGATCACACCAAAGAATGTGAAATATTAAAACAAACATTTTTTCGTGATGTCTTTCCCCTGATGAAGACACTAGAGTGTCGAAACGTTGGGTCATGAACAGTAACTTTTAAAGTTGCGTTCAAAAAACTTTTTTAAAGCCAGATTAGCGTCAAACTATGTGTGATTTATTACCTGGTTGCGTTGGGAAATTATTTGTTATTCCTACAATTAACTAAAACTACATAATGATTGACAATAACAAGACAAACCTTACCTAACTAATTTACCCAACTACACTTAACTATACGTACAATCAACTATCCTAACAAATTGATTAATAATATATAAGCTTTATAAACATGCAACTGCTATCTTTTAACACAATTGCCGTGATTGTAGATTTTCTGTTTCTTTCCCTCAGAGATTGACAAAAAAGGCATTTATAATGCTGACACATTTTCATATCTCATTGGGGATGTTGGTAGGTGAGTATGTAACAATTAGTGTCAACTGTCAATGCCTTTTATGTATCTCTAATTCTCTCGTTTACTGTTAATAATTTACCTCTCACCCAGATAGATGTCTAACCATATATATATGTAGAGCTCACTGCTGTGGTATTACCTAAACCATAACCACATGGGTATGAGGCTCGTGTACTACCTCTGCTGCGACTTTGACTTCAATAAGCCCACCACTTATTTTTGCGATTTTGCACAATATCACGACTGCCTTGGATTTCAAGGCAGCACTTCCATTGCGATAGTAACTTCTAGTTAGTATTTCTTTCTAATTCTCTCGTTCTCTGTTAATAATTTTCCTCGCATCTAATGTTGTCATTTTTTATTCATTCAGAAGCCTGGCTAACACATCTTTTGTTGAGAAGCCAAATAAATCACCATCGAAGAAACAAGGAACACATAAACTATCGACAAACAAAGTGAAAAAGCGATCCCGCTACAAGAACATAGCACCGCTTGATCTACAAAAAATAACCACGACATCATCGATAACAGGTGACACAGTTGAGAACGCCAGCACCTTTAATTATCAAGATGCCAACAAAAATCATAAAAAAGTTAAGCCGTTAGTAGAAAAAAGAAGTGAAGCAAATCCTAACATTGATGATGGCAAGAACAAAAACTTCTTGGATCCCAATTTAACCCTCTGTTCTCCTATTGGTCCCCCATCCCGGGCAAGTACACCGCAGGAACCATGTTCGGGGAAGGAACAGAAAACGTTCGAGATCTTGGACACGACAGTTGATTGTCAAGAAATGTCTCCGTCACTTTTAGGGGAACTCGAGGAGGACTTAAAATCATCCCTGTTACCACATTTGCTCTCACTTGACGGAGAGATCCCAGAGTTCACTGGGCACCAGTCTCGATCTCCTACAATACCCAGCCGGTCACACAGTACGTCAAAGAACAATGATCTTGAGGCCAGAAAAAGTAAACGCAAGAGAAATCTTGATGTGACTTTTGGATCGTTATTGGAAGAACCTCAAAACCGTGATGCGAGGGCTGACTTGGCTAAAGCAAAAGCAAAAGCTAATGAAAGTGCAAAGTCAAGTGGACATTGTGTGGTAGTTGCGGCGAAGTGTAAGAACCAAAATCCAACTGTTCAGGTTAGCACATGCCTGTCACGAGATACCAATGGAGCCCCCTATGACAGTTATCTCTCCCTCTGCGCTCCCTCTCTGCCCTTCTCCTCTGCCCTTCTCCTCCTCTGCCCTTCTCCTCCTCTGCCCTTCTCCTCCTCTGCCCTTCTCCTCCTCTGCCCTTCTCCTCCTCTGCCCTTCTCCTCCTCTGCCCTTCTCCTCCTCTGCCCTTCTCCTCCTCTGCCCTTCTCCTCCTCTGCCCTTCTCCTCCTCTGCCCTTCTCCTCCTCTGCCCTTCTCCTCCTCTGCCCTTCTCCTGCTCTGCCCTTCTCCTCTGTCCTCTCTCGGTAGGCCTGGGTTTGTGAAACACTTTCTTTTTTCCGGCGAAATCTTTTTCCAACGGGGAAAAGGTTCCGTTTTTAAATAAAAATTAACTAGAGTGGACGTAGCCTCACTTGATGGCTTATAATTTTAGGATGCAGTAATCTCTCCAGATATCATAGTCTTGGAAGACATTGATTTCGTGAAACCGAAGACAACAAGCGTTCCAAGAAAAAAACCAAAGACATGCACCGTTAGTGACACAAGTATTGTGTTATTCTCCTCTCCTCGACACACCAAAAGTCCAGGTAACCACAGTTAAATCTACATCTTACCAGCTCTCATCCCTTCGCATGTGAACGTTGTTGTCCTGAAGACGTGAACATTTTCAGAATGGCGTTCAGAACGAGGAAGGTGTTGAGATTACTCTTTTTTCGCATGGAGCATTCTTTTGTTTTGAATGACGTTGTCGTCGTCGCTGTCGCTGTCGTCGTTAAGGTTGTTGTCGTTGCTGCTGTTGTCGTAGATGTGGTTGCTATTGTTCTTCGATAACAACGTATACTACTTCGTTTTACAGTGGCCTCTTTGGGGAGCTCTCGAGTTCATGAAAAATCAGACGAACAACAAGAAAGAAAAGATACGAATAAAAACGTACGTTATAAAGCAATGCGTGTGATTAGAAGCTGAATTTTATCTCTACAGTATATACTTTTGACTCTCGAGATCAAAATCCCAATTCTTCCCACAACGACATATCAACACCCTAGCTAGTTTGGAACCAATAAATAATATTTATATAGTATTCGTTTACGAAAGTTCGTAGATATATTCATCGACTGACTTATACAGAGCTAGAAGGATATTTTCCCAGGAGCTAATATACTCATTAGAATCATAACACTCTACATCCGGGAACGAAGTTGTATATTTCCCGTATGTCACGCTCGCGGATCGCTTTTCTCACATCAATTTTCTCGTGTGTGAGTAGACAAGAAAAAAAAGACTTTCTGGTCTTCTCGGATAACGACCTTAAATCGTAGGCAGGGTCTTAGCCATTACTAAGGGACCAACTGAGGGTCCTATGAGGTTTTTTGTTGGATTATGTGCTCTTACCATCGACAAAATAAAATAATTTTACTATAAAGAGGACCAGAAGACATTTTTCAAATTACTGGGTAAAACGATTCATGGCCTACCTACAGATTTACTGCGACTTTGGTCCCTTAGTAATGGCCGCCGTTGGCTCTAATTATCCAGTGAGAGAAGCCCAATATGAGACGTCAAATTACGTTCAAGATTTTATGCATTTAATGTTAACAAATAAACTATATTATACACTAAACCTATTTCGCGAGCGTCACAGTTTGATTTGCTTGCAAACTCGGAGCTTCTAATGATCTCTTGTCAATTTACATTATGCAAATATGCAGGCTTCAAAATCAGCTCATCAGATACAATAGAAAGCTCAATCCAGTCCTATTTTTGAGATCAGTGGTCCGAGCACTATGAAGACTACGAAGGAATAATTTCTCATTTGATTTTTCGTATCCTTGTAACGTTACAGTTACCAGTTCTGTGACGGTTAATGTTTGTTGCATTTTGGAATCTGATTAATTGACATCTTTTTTCTAATAGGTATCTCTTTCACTTCGTCTATTTCTAAAATATCTGTTTTTCAAAAACTTATACTGAACTATTTAATTTAGGAGTCTGAAGACGATGATCAACCAAGAGTTCCTTTTCACCTAAATTTCAATGAAAGTTCAATGGAGGAAAAACCGCGTGGACGGTAAATTATGTTCATTTTCGTGATAGGTTTCAGTGATGTTATTCATATACCTAAACATCACTCAATGACGTCAAAAATTAATGGCAGCAACCGCATCCGCCCGCAATCAGAACAAAACTGGCGACCTTCAATTTACAAAAATACGATAAACAAAGCCAAATTTCTCTAAAATGAACAATGTAAGGCGACAAAGAACTTTCATTTGAGCAAGTTTTTTGGGTGGAGTGTCCATTTAAATACACTATTTGTCTGTTCTTCAATAAAGGTATAGTTCAAATCTCAAATATTAAATCTACAAAAACATTTTCCCGCCAAAACTGTCTGAAAATCCGTAAGCCGCGCCCACGGGCATTACGGCCAAATCAGAACCGCTAATTAACCAATCATATTGCGTCATTCTACCGGAAGTCGTCGAAACTATATGCTAAAGAAACTAAAAAAACTCTAAATGGGATTATTAGCTTGAAATTTTTATGAGATGACAGTTGATGAGGGAGAAATCTGAGTTAATTATCGCCTTATAGAAATTGAGGACGAATAATCTAATGTTTCAGTAGGAACTATGTTATGTTTGTTATTTCGAAACATTATTTCGTAAAACGAGACGGAAGTATTGTTTTTTTTTGGCGAGAAACTTGGCGTTATCGCATCGTTCACCGCTGCAGTAGTCTTCCCTTTCGAAGACCGTTTACCTTTCCTCGCCACTATACTCCATATCTATAGGCCATTAGTAGCTAGAAACTGCGCATGGTCCATTACAAATGCTGCATTCTGATTGGCTACTTAAATACTCAAACCGTTGTCTATTCGTGATAGACCATGATGGCGAAACGCACTCAAAACAATGGCAGAAAACTCTAGCTCGTTTTGGAGAGGTTTCAGATGAGTTTGTTGATAATTTTTTGGGAATGTATGATTTGTAATAGTCCACTAATTTGTTTCTACTAAAACAATTAGACAACTCGTCCTCATTGTCTATTTAACAATTAGACAACGAGTCCGAGTTGACTATTCGCTCATGGACAACGAGGACGAGTTGTCTAATTGTTTTAGTAGAAACAAATTAGTGGACTACTACAAATCATGTATTCTCCAAAAAATTATCAAAAAACTCATCTGAAACCTCCCCAAAACGAGAGTTTTCTGCCATTGTTTTGAGCGCGTTTCCCAAACGTTGTCTATCACGAATAGACAACGGTTGAGTAGCCAATCAAGAATGCAGCATTTGTAATAGACCATGCAGGTCAGTTTCTACTAAGAGCGAATAGTGAACTCAGGCTTCGGCTTCGTTGACTATTCGCTCATAGACAACTCGGACTCGTTGTCTAATTGTTAATTAATCTAATTGTTAATTAATCGTCTACCGTAGTGAGTACTATATAGTAAGTTTCTACTCGGTATGTGTCAGTGTTTCTCACGCAATCTTTTTTAGAGAAAAACAATGTGAACCATATAAATACACCGAGGTTGTGAGAGGAAACGACCAACGGGCGAAATTGAATGGATACTTTTGTGCAGATTGTGAAAAGGTATATTGTAGTAATTACTTTTATTATATAATACTCATACAATCTCGATTGTGATTGGCTAAAACACCTACAGACAATTCTTGATGTTTTGCCAGCTACAAAATATCAAAAATTGTCTGTAGGTGACGTAATTGTCTTTGCGTGGCTTACTTCTTAAACTCCCTAAAGGCTTCTACATTTATAATTGTATAACAAAACAATTATTGGATTCGGCTTACACATGATATCAAGAATTATCCAGACCTCTGTCAATGTTATCCAAGATAAGATAATTAACAATTATTGGATGAGGTGAAGCATATGATATCAAGAATTATCAAAGCCGAGGAAGATAACACAAACCGAGGCCTAATTCTCGATATCATAACCAAATCCAACAATTGTTTTATTATGCATAAGAAGTGCTAAAGTAATGCGTTGGCAAATCTCCGCGAAGAACCCGCCATGATTTTCCCATTTTCTTTCGCCGTAAACAAGCTGGCAACAACAAGCTAGCAACAAGATATTGGAATAATGATGTCATAGCTACACTTTTTGAACCATAATATTGGAACATTGACGTCACATGAAGCTGATGTCGCGAATTAGCTGTATGCCAATAGCCAATCAAAATCGAGATAAAATAGAGAATGCATAATAATTATTGATCTCATGCTCAGCCTCATAATTGTATAATAATAATTACGGCGTATTTTTGTACCTTTATTTTAGTACTACGGTAGTTTAAAACTGAGCGAGGAAGAATTTCAAGAGCGCCTCAAAGCTTGTTCACGCCACCGTGCTCGCTTCTCACCACCTCCCAGCACACCAGAACATTTCTGGCAGGTGGACTTTATGAACACGCATGAGTACATCGAAAGAGGATTCATGAGATCCGAGTCTGAACTTCCTGCACGGGAGAAAAGAAAATTAAGAGGCAGGAGGACTAAAGGAAAGTGAAACTGAGAGATAAGATTTAAAATCATTGATAATCAGAGTTTATATGGAAATCATATGTCTATATTGTAAAGCGCTTTCCAATAGCGCACGTATATTGTCGTTGTTTATCCGCATTTACCATTAGATGGGCAGTGAGGGGGAGGCCAGCCTCGTTCCCAGGCGCATATTTTGCTACCCCGCGCGTGGATGATTTCTCCCCGCGTGTTTTCCCACGCGCCTTCACGCAAATAAGCCGCGCAAAGCAAAACAAGCGCCTGGGTACGAGGCTGATGGGAGGCGGGACGGTTCAAATAAGCGGGACGCTTTGGGATCACTTTCCATGGGAAGCCATCTGATTGGCTAACCCGAAATAACGTTTATCCTAACCATAACCCTAAATAACCCTAATCTTAACCCTAACCCCCCGCCTGGCCCTAGCTAGCAAGGCTCAGTTTATAGGCCAACGTGAGAGAGAATGCTTGTGGGCTGCACATGCGCAGTGAAGGTCCAAAAAAATGATCCCAAAAAATAACTTTGCAAGCGCGACAGGACATTTTTCATCCCGTCTCGGCAAACGTCCCCTCCCGACAAACGTCCCGGTCCGACAAACGTCCCCTCCCGACAAACGTCCGGCCCGACAAACGTCCCATCCCGGCAAACGTCCCGGCCCGACAAATGTCTCCTCCCGACAAACGTTCCCTCCCGGCAAAGGTCCCGTACGCCTCTCATATAAACAGTCTCTATTTCTTCATTTTCGTTTTCTTCTACGAAATCGTTAGTTTATCTGACCTAGACAACGTACATTAGCATTTAACTCCATAACGAAAGACCGAAGTCTTTGAAATTTATCGAGTTTGACTTGCTTCTCCAAGAAATTTACGGCCGCGCCATTAATTTGGCCGATAAACAAGGAATACGAGACAAGTCGCTTGTGAAATGGGTCATTTGGGTATTTTTCATGCAGAGTCCATTTCAGTTTGTCCGCTTTCTTATCTCTCGACAAGCTTCGTTAAAGTGTTCTCACTGACGTAATTAACGTTAATGACGTCGCAAATTATAATGACGTCACAATCATAATGACGTCACAATGATAATGACGTCATATGACTGTGACGTCACAATTACTGGCGTCCTGAGCTGCCTTGCGACGTACTAGTATCGGTTGTCTCTTCGATTGAATTTTAACGTACATTTAGTGATCCGAAATGATTTCTTTGTTATTCCATTGTTGTTGGGGAAAGAAGGATGAAACAACTGTGCGAAAAAGATGGTTTTGGAAAAAAGCAGAGAATTCTGTTGATAACGTCAGATCAGATCATCCCGTCACGCCAAATTTTCCAAAAAGGTTTGCAGAATTTTCATCGAATAATGTCCACAGCGTGAGAACCGTGAGGTTAAGCGAAAATTCCTTTGAACACGATTTCTCAGATTGCAGCGACCCCGAGAGACCGTTAAGCGATGCTCGACGTTCGTGTCGTCTGGACGAGGAAGAAGCAGATGAATAATAATAATAATAATCCTTTATTTAAGGAGGATAAAAAGTTCAGCATAGCTGGTGGGGTCCTCCGTTTAACATTACATTACATAAAATATCTAGTAAGAATTGTAGTACATGTATTTAGTAAGAATTATATGTTTAAACTTATCTAACTAAAATAAACTAAAATCATAAAGTTAAAAATAAAGATAGTCTTTATTCTTATTATGGTTAAAAGAAACTCCTTGTGCAAATGAGAAGCTAATCAGCTTCTCCTTCTCATTCGTTAAACCTAATTTAAAAGAATTTAAATTAGTTATATTACGAGTGTTTTCAGTTAAAGCGTTCCATAAAATTGTTCCTCTATAAGCAATAGCTTTTCTTCCCCAGTTCGTATTGGATCTAATAATTGGCAGAAGGTCATTCTGTCTTGTGCTGTACGAACTAGCACCAGGAACTTTATAAAAATTCTTTAGATCTTCGGGCATGATTAAGCCATGTAAACACTTGTATACAAATGTTGCAAGTTTTCTTGTATAAAGATAATGAAGAGGTTGCCATTTGGCGGTCCGCAAGGCCACATTAGAGGGTGTATCCCATGCTTGATTGTAGATTATTCTAGCAGCTCTGGCATGACATGCTTCAACATGATGGAGATGCGATTCGTTTCCACTTGACCATATTAATTGACCATATGTAACAGAAGGTATAACAACTTTCCAATAATAGTCGTTCAAACACATTTTTTGGAAGAAATCGCATATGTTTAAGTAGACTCAGTTTCTTTCCATAAGATTTAACTGTTTTCTCAATCTGATCGGACCACGACAAACGATTATCAATTGTCAGACCCAACAGATCTGTCTTCGAAACAAATGGAATAATATGGTTTCCAATTCGAACAGGTGAAAAGGGCTGCATAGGCTTCCCTCTATAGAATAACATAGCTTCCCACTTATCTGGGTGGAGAGTAAGTTTATTGTCAATGCAGTATATGTTTATTTTCTGGAGGGCATGGTTAAGCCGTGATACAACAATGTCTACTGATGAGCCAATACAATATACATTAGTATCATCTGCGTACATGTATATCCTCCCGTTGTCATCTTTTAAAGTACATTCTGGTAAGTCATTTACAAAGATAGAAAACAGTTTTGGTCCTAAAATGGAGCCCTGGGGGACTCCGTATTTCACAATGACATTATCCGAGGCCGTCCCATTAATAACAGCGAACTGAGATCGTTGTGATAAATAATCCTTCAACCAGAGCCATACATTTCCACTCACTCCAATAGACTGTAGTTTCGTCAATAAAATTTCATGTGACACCGAATCGAATGCTTTCATAAAATCTAAATTGACAAGCCCAACAACCATACCAGCATCTATATTCTTTCTCCATATTTCAGTCAGATTTAATAAGAGTAGTTCGGTACTATGTCCTTTCTTATATCCCCATTGGTAAGGTGAAGATAATCGTAATGGTTCTATGTGATTTGTTAAAGTTTGATCTACTAACTTTTCCACAATCTTGCTAGGCACGGATAAGATTGAAAGAGGACGATAATTTGAGCAACTACTGGCATCGTTTTTCTTGTAAACAGTTTGTAACCTTGCAATTTTCCATTTAGCCGGTACTTTGCATGATGAAATTGTTGCTTCGCAAACACTGCCGAAACTTCCGGTTATGGATTTTCCAGCCAAACGGAGGAGTTTACTAGAGATACCATCTGGACCTGTAGATTTCCTAGGATTTAAACTTGATATTAAGTTAGTGATTAATTCCTCATCAACATCAATTTCTGTCACAACTGGCGTTACTCTTTGGATATTAATCACGCTGTTTGATATTGGTAAAGAGGAAGCAAGGTTTTCTCCGATATTAGCAAAATAATCATTCATAAGCACAGCCTTACTCTTATCGTCATATATTAAGTTGCCAGTATCGTCTCTTAGTGGGCCAATCCTATTTGTATTCGTAGTGCCGATAGACTTCTTTATGAGATCCCAGTACGCTTTAGTTGACTTTATTTCAGCGAACTTATTAGAGAAGTATGCAGCTTTTTCTTGGCGTAGCTCAGTTGTAACCCTGTTACGAAGATGTCTATATTGGGTCCAAATTACAGGATCTCCAGTACTTTGGGCTTTTTTTAAGACCTTATATCTTTGATTTATTAGTATTCTCAATTCAAGCGTTATCCAAGGCAGTTTTTTACTTCTAATCTTTATTTGTCTCATGGGAGCGTGTTTATCACATATTGTGTTAAACACTAATTCCCAGGCACTCACTATGTCATCCGGATCGTCAAACACTGAACAGACTCCCCAGGGAGCTTCCTCCAGATCCTTTCTAAAGGCACTCTCATTAAATGCACGATAATTTCTACATGTAATGATTTTCGGTGGAGGTCTTCTTGCCTTTAGAAGTAAGGAACTAAAAACCAAGTGATGATCAGAAATACCCAGGGGAAGGACTCCCTTACGCTTAACGAGATTGAGTTTATTTGTAATAATCAAGTCAAGCGTTGTTTTTGTTGTTTCAGTAACTCTAGTTGCCTCATCAATGATATTCTTCATTCCAAATTTATTCAAACATAGTTTGAGTGAATGAAGGAGTTGTCCCTGTAACTGTAAGTAAATAACTTGCGCATCCATCCATCTATCAATCTCCTCTTTCCATCGATCCCCTTCCATTCCTCCCTTCGATCCCTTACCTTCTTTCCAACCTTTTTTCCAACCAATCCCTTTTCTTCCTTCCTTTCCGTACTTCTTTCCCCTCCCATTCCTCCCTTTCTTTCCTTATATCCTTCCCTACTTTCCATCCCTTACCTTTCCATCCATTTTCTTTCCCCTTCCATCCCTTTCTTTCCCCCTTTCTTTCCTTCCATCCCTCCCTACCTCCCATACCTTTCTTTAATTTCATCCATACCTTCCATCCCCTTCCTTCAATCCCTTTCCTTCCGTCAATCCCTTTCCTTCCTTCCATTTCCCTCTCCTTCTCCGTCCCATCCCTTTCTTCCTTCCTTCCTTCCCTCCCTTCTATCACTTTCCTTCCATTCCTCCCTCTCTTTCCTTCCGTCAATCCCTTTCCTTCCTTCCCTTTCCTTCTCCGTCCCATCTCTTTTCTTTCTTTCTTCCCTCCCTTCTATCCCCTTCCTCCCTTCCACCCATCCCTTTCTTACCCTTCCCTTTTCTCCCACCCTACCTCGTGCTCAGTATTTCATTCATTATTTTAATCAATTCTCAATGTTTGTTTTGGTTATCTAGCAAGAAATCAAACAGACATCAAATATTCACCATATTAAAGCCGATGTCCATCCTATTCCTCACCACGTAATTATCTTAGAAAGAAAAGAACAAAAAAGGTAAACGGTACAGAAATTAATACGTTTTGAGATAATAATCCTAAACGTGAAACTGGTTACGATTAGAAGCTGCAGATCGATGAGAAACTTTTAACTAGTTCAAATCACTTTAACTATGATCAAATAATAGTGCGGACCTGGTTGGGGGGGGGGGGGGGGGGGGGGGGGGGGGGGGGGGGGAGAAGGAAAACTGAAAATTCTTGTTAAAGTTTCGTGAACCAACCAAATTTCCCTGGATGGTTTCATGACCCAACTATACATTTTGTTTTAGTTTCGTGGCCCAGCACATCTTAAATTTTCAATTTTCATTCATATCGACAACACAGGAGTGCTGGGAACTGAGGGTAGTCTATCATATAGAGCAAGGAACAGAATCAACTTTGTTTTCAGCCGGGTTTTCTCATTTCTGAACTCTTAGTCTCGAACCACTGAAATCCAAACTATATATACATGTACATAATTTCTGGGGGCAAGGGGTTCTCAAAACAACTTTTATCGTATATCAATTTTTATGTTGTAAATATTTGTTTTCTTCGATTCCTTTTGGCGCATCAAAGGTTTTCCAAATGTTTTCTTAGCCCCACCAACGTTTTTTTATAGTTTCATGGTCCAGCACTTTTCTTTCTGCTCCCTCCCAGGTGGAATTAATGACAGCTCCCTTAGACTGGCACAGTCGGTGAAACCTAAACATGCTCCTGCTCTTTAATATCATCGTTGACCATCGCAATTACACTTACACTTAGGTACGTTAGGTCTTATGTATGACGGCAAGGCTCGAAATAATGGCCGATCACCGATCAATGATCGGCAGGAAATTGTTTTTGATCGGCGAAGAAGCAAGGTTGCCGTTCATGTTGATCGGCAAGGAAATATATTTGACCATTGTCTGAAAGACACGCTTACCTGCACGCGGTTAAAAGACAAATAAAAGTAATATAAAACACATTCAAAAACACGCGAAAAGCTCTTGTTTAGTTGATACGACAGGAAAGGCAGCAATACTATTCTCGCTAAAGTAATTTACTATAAAACAAATTTGCATAAACGCCAGTTACATCGAGCTAAAGGGGCTGCCAACGGTTAAAAGGTTGCTCCAGAAAATTCAAGAGCGGGATGGAAAGTATCTCCTTCACGACGTTGTAATTCGAGGATACGAAAGAGCGGCTGAGACAACTGCGAAAGTGAAAGACGACCTTGTAGAGCGTGTCAAAAATGCAATTGAACAGCGCCTCGAAGAAGATCCTGAGGACCAAAGAGGCGAATTGGCCGCACTTCTTAACACGGCTGGCTGGGTGAAAGCGAAAGATGATGTTGAGATCTTCGACCAAGATGCGGAGAGACTCTATGAGAGATATCGCATACCCTTGGAAAGAGCATGTTTTAGCGGGACAGTTGGAGAGCTTCTCGACCAATGGCACAACATTTTAGAGCACTCACTTGCTCACTTGTCTCCAGAAAGAGTTGACTACAGGGTTGTGTGGCACCAGCTATTTAACTGTAGCAGATCTAAGGAGTGGAATGCTATTTTAACTCTTATTGAGCTGTTATTCGTTCTTCCAGTGTCTAACGCTAAAGTAGAGGCATTCTTTTCATTAATGAAACGTGTGAAAACTGACACCAGGGCATCACTCAAAGAACATCGTCTCAACAGCTTACTTCGTATCGTTACTGAAGGGCCACCAACAAATGAGTTCATCCCAACCACAGCCATCGACCTTTGGATGAGAGGCACTTGCACAGCACGCAGGCCAAATCAGTCTTATAGGTCTTACAAAGCAAGGGAGAAAAAGAAGATTGCCGATACGCTTATTGACGTAGAGCCCGACACAAGCGAGGAAGAGAGCGATGACTATACTCTATAGCAATCCATCATACACATAAGTCCACAAATGTCGTAGATTTAAACTTGAATTTCAAATAAAGTTAAACTTCCTGTTCAGATGTGTATTAACTATTTACTAGCATATTTATAATTTTTTTCAAGTAAACTCAGGCAAATGCTCCTGATCGGCCAGATTTTTATTTGATCGGCAAAAAGTCGTGATTGCCGATCACCATGATCGGGAACGTTGGGAACGTTATTTCGAGCCCTGGACGGTATGACGTCATAGTGTCCTACTGGTAATAGGTTTATTGAACATGTAACGTGCCGAGCTATGACTCACTAAACGCAGAGTCCGACGAGACGCAGAGCACGGAAAACAACATACGCCAACAGAGTTGGAGCGGAGAACCATTTATTAGAGTAATATTACACGATTGCGTGGCAACCTCACCCCTAAAAAGGAACTACGTCATTTACGTATCGTGATAAGAACAGCTAGCGCCTAAAGATAATCAGGGTGTAACATGTCGCCACTTATCGCACACCTAATTCAATTACAATTTACGTAGGTTTGACATTCAATAACTCACACGCTACAAACAAAATAATATTCCAGTGCTTGATATTTGGTTTGTCTCTTATCACTCACCCAAGAGTAAACAGTATTCCAAACTTCACTAAAATAAAACCAAAATATACAGTATTTTCTCGCCGTATGACATCATTATGACATCACATACTGGTAGTATACCAAGCTTTCTTCCGACGCGGTCGTTGTTCAACTAAGTTTAGCAAAAGGGCTGCAAACTCGATCTTTAACAGATCATAAAAGCAGAACCGAGTAATCAATTTTAATTATTTCTTCGGTTTTGAATTGAACTTTTCGAATTCTAACGATAAATAGAATAACCTCAAAAGGTATAGTTGACCTTTAACAGTCTTTGGTTGTGGCGATCGATATCTGTTAGCCTTGTGCCTATGAAACGCACCTTACAATGCAAGCTGCAGTGACCACTTTAGCAGTTTAGCTCTCTACGACAACACTGTATCACTAACAGACTCAAGCCTCAGTCACTTGTATGAAAAACATTACAACAACACACTGAAAAGACTTCGTAAAAAACTATATTCGTTTTCGAAACAGTAAATTTACAAAGACCATGTGTACACAAAAACGTTATTTAGTTATAAAATTCTTAATATTATATCACAGCACAAAACAGTAAACAGGGCTTTAGACATATTTAAACAATGACGTGATATGCATCAAAATGCAGTTACGACTAATGGTTATCGAGTATAACAAGCAAGCAATGATTATACTACACAGGGTTACATCAAAATGAAAAGTACAAGCCGAAAGTTCAAACGTCCTACAAAAACAACATTCTGGTTACTTGTACGTGCAAAACTCGATTTTGATTCCGCTTCCAAATTTTGTTCTGCCATCTGGGTACACACCAATCTTTTCGTCGACATTCCTGCTATCTTCAGTATCCCAATCCAGGTATCCGCTGTACGGTCCCCGATGACCAGACACGGAAGGACAGGATCCTTTATATCGCATCAATATGAACGTTTCGCGAGATGGTAAACCTTGGAGAGGACCTGAACCATCGTTACGACAACAGAAATAGATCCTTGTGTTTCTGTCGTAATCACCATCAGGAAGGGTCCCCGAAACAGAATTTGAGTTGTCGTCGTCTTCGTCATCCCAGCGTATGTTTCCTTCGTCGAAACCGTTCGGACAATAGCCTCCCTTGCGAAAGATACAATAATGTCCTTTCGGCCAGGATTGATGGACGACTCCTCCATGTTGTGTGTCTCTCGTCTTGCAGCAGAAACCCCAACCAAGGTTCCGGCCAAAGCTGGAAAGGTAGGGGACGTGACCATTCCTCACGTTGTAGTGGCCACTGCCACTGTAATCCTGCGAGTCATGATGCCTGTAACCGTTCACCCAACTGGTTGGACATTGCTGATTAGCAGGCATAGGCAGACAATATTTACCATAAGGCCAACCATTACCATGAGCGATTGCTTCGCGATTAGACAAAGTGAACAAGACAAATGCGACAACAATCTTCATCGCTCTCCCAACTTAAAGTTCGTCTTGATTTATGATACCAAATAACAATTGGTTGGTCTTTTTATGCTTCTCCTGCCCTCATTTCCTCCTGCCCTCATAAGATGATTGGTTCTTTACGTTTGCGTCAGCACGGACTGCTACGGAAGTGCTGAATCCTATTCTGGGAAGTGCTGAATATCATTCCAGAATAATCAGCATATGCATAAATCAACAACCGATATCTTTAATTATAATTACCAAAATAGCGCATGTAGTTGATCCATTGATGCGTTGGACAAAGGAGAAGATTGAATCGAGATTTATCACATCCTGATGTAAACTATTTGCCGTTAAAATGCCTTGTGAAGCAATTAATTATGCGCGAAAATTGAATGCGAACAGCGTATTTGATCGTATTATTGTGGACGCACTTAACATGATTGGTGTTGGGATATATTTGTTATTTTATCATTGTGATTTAGTAAATTATGTATAGATCAAGGTAAAACATGTAGTAGTTAAAAGAAGACCAGAACATTACTCATTAGAGCGCAAACAAGTCGTGTAAAGAATAGATATAGATTAAGTAGATTAATATAAGTAGGAAGGGGAACTTTTACTGATTAGCAGACAACAATAACAGGAAAGAGCCTACGTCATGCGATCGCGCAAGAGACGTGCATAGTTCTAGGAAGTTGCGCAAAGGAAATAGGTTATTGTGGGAAGAAATTAGGAACTACGTGCGAGTTGTTTTCTAGATGTGTCCTAGAGTGACCTTGGAACAAATATCTTCCTATTGGTTACGGTACAAATAAGAGTACATGATGACTACCTCCAGCAAAACTAGTGAACTATGGTAAACGTTCGTTTTCATATGCGGCGCCTAAGTTGTGGAATGAATTACCAGACTCCATTCGTAACAGTGAATCATTATCTACTTTTAAAATAAGATTAAAGACATATTTGTTTAAACAGTTTTATGACTAAGTGGTTTAAATTTTATAGTTGTTATATATAGTAGTTTTATAGTAGTTATAATATTTATAAATTGATGGTTTTGTTAATAGTCTAACACCAAGTATAAAACTCTGTATTAGTTTAAAACTTTGTAACGCATTGTAAAGTGCCATTGAGCTATAGGAAACGGCGCTATAGAAATAAATAATAATAATTATTATTATTATTATTATTATTATTATTATTATTATTATTATTATTACGGTACTCAGTGTTCGGGACTGAAGTACACACAGAATGACATGTGTAACCGTTGTAACGGTCGGTTGTTTTGCCTTGAGACTAATATCATTACTGTAAAAAAATATGTTGCGTTATCGGCGGAATCAGTGTTTGTACTATTCTATGTCAATGTGCCATAATGGTACAAGGGTGTCAAGGGCCCTTTCTAAGGCTCACAGTACATGACCCTTCCACGAACACACTGTGGAACATACTGCATTTGTCTATCTCACGTTTGTGTATTTTACATAACTGTAATATTTGGTCTACCTGAGCAAAATAATAATATATATTGTCTGCCGAAAATTTCATCTTTTTTGTGGCAAGTAACAAAAGAAAACTGGCTTGGAATGCCTCTTGTGACATCCATCCGGCAACCTCGTACCCAGGCTTTTCACACACTCGGCACATCCGGTAACTTGGATGACTTGAAGAGAAAGCTCCAAGACTTTCCTTATGTGTTAACGTACTGGTTGAACGTTGGAACTTTGATAGTTACACTCCAAGATTTGCCGTTTTAACTTTAGATGTCACATGTCTAGAGCTAGGGTATACCTAAGGGTGGGTCCCGTCCAAGTCTTATTAGAATATATGACGAATATTCCACTCTCAAGTACCTCGTCGTGGTGGCAAAACAACTCAAATTGAACTATTGAAGTTATAATTTCTGTATCTCAAACACCTCTTTCTGGCCGCCATCTTGTCTCGAATTCGTTTCCAGCTTTCGCGCAACCTTGCTTTGTTGTCACGTGACTCACCTATTAATGGCGCGACTATTTGGATGAAAAGCTATGAGTGAAAACTGCGAAGAAAGATTTTTATCTGTTTTGAACGAAGCTAAAGCTATATTTGATAGCAAATCAAAAGGTGTGTTACTTGATGATCTATTTAGTGTAGATATTGACGACTACCCAGCACCGAATTTGATACATAATGATATAATATAAACATTAGTGATATATAATTGTTATTATAATTATGTGCTGTGACAGGTTGACAGCTGTGTAGGTAGTGTAGAAATACAAATCAATACTCTAAAAGGTTGATGTACTGCTGAAATAGTGTGTACTGTCGGAGGTCTAAGGTTTCGAGCGAAGGCCCTTTCGGTATGCATTCAGTTTTTGCATTCTAAACCGATATATAATTCGCTATATTCGATATATGTTGCAAAACATCGTATACTCTCGTCATTTGATCACATACATCAAAATAACAATCGTAAAGGTTGTATCTTATTTCTTAAGGACTCTTATCAGTTACAAATTCCTTTAAGTGAATGAAACTAGTTACCAGTAAAAGTTACAAAAAAAAGAAGTAACTAGCCACAGTTAACCTATCAATTCGAAACTTCACCAACCACACCCCCCCCCCCCTGAGCAGACCCAGGGAATTTGAACTTTTGAAAATTTGGTCGTTCAAATTCCCATCCCCCTGTGCGAAAAAGTGTTCAAATTCCATACTGTCCCCATGTCCAAATTATGAAACTGGAATTACAGAAATTCCATTCCATTTTTGACAAACCAGTCCTTGACGAAAGCGGAATCTTTCCATTTAAAATATAACAATAACAATCGTTCAACTGATTCCGCCGCCATTGTAAAGAAAATGGTGGAAATTCCACCCGAAAACGTGCAAATTATAGACTTCTGGTTCAAATTCCCCACCCTCCTGTCAAATTCCCCACCCTTCTGTCAAATTCCCCTCCTGGCAAAAGGCCTCGACCGTTAAATTCCCTACTCCCCGGACACGGCTTAGAGTCAAATGCCTGCGGTATGCCTTGGGGGGGGGGGGGGGGGGGGTGGTGATGTTTCAAATTGATCGGCACATTACAAAGTTACACAACTTCATTTTGGGTGCTAAAATTTAGCAAGAGAATAAAAAGTATAAATCAGTAAAATTACCTGCATAAAGTAATAGTGTCTTGAGCGGCAGATGTAACTACAAGTAGTTATTGCTACTTTTAATTAGTTTACTTTACCAGGGTAAAATTAATTTTATTATTAAAGTCTATGTAAAAACTATAAAACATACCTTTTATGGCTAATAGTCCTTTGGTTGCAAAAATATGTCACAAAAATATGTCACAAAATTTACTGGGTTGGCCGAGCTGAGCTGGGGTCGGTCGGGTAACCGGAACCACACAATTTTTTTTATTTTGCCCTACAGTTACCTGATCTGGAAAACTAACTAATCACCATTACAATTACACAGAAAAGTAACAATTTCTTGTAACTAGTTAGTTGTAACAAAGTTACTCTCTGCCGAGAGGGAGGTAGCCAGGGCAACTGCCCCAGGGCCCGGGCCAAATAAGGGGCCCTAAACGATAACCATCATGCAAATCCTACAAATAGAATGAAGCTTCTAGGGTATTTAGGGGCATGTGAAAGACCATACCCCACCTTCCCCTGGGCCTGTCTTGGCTCTCAGGGGCCCTGACTATGTGGAAATACTTTCACAACTTCTACGGGGAAGTAACTTTGACATAGAAATGGCAAATTCTCTGTCGTGCTTTTGTAGCACTATCTTCCTATGGAAGTTGAGCCATAAAATGTTATATTTATGTTTATTTAGAGGGACAAGAACTTAGAATAGAAAATGTGGAGTTAGAGCAAAAAATAGAACAACTGAAAACTGATAAGAAAGAACTTATTTCCAAACAAGAAAGGTAGGAAGCTACTGGTACTCTCTTTGATGACAAGCAAATTAATTTGGCATAGTCAAGATAGAGTAATTAACTCTAAGTTATAAAACCATAGTAATAAGTATTTCTCTTAAAATGGCTACCGGTATAATCCCAACTACGATATTACTGATATATATTCTACATGAAGTAAATAGTTAAATGTCAAAATGTTTTATGATTTGAGCTTTGTGTTGATGTTCTATGAAGATTTGTTTGTCTGAAATACTAATGAGTGTGATGTCATCCCAGGCAATAGACTGGTTGAGGATTCATACATGTCCAATATTAACCATCGGTATGCTTCTGCATCAGATGGTTACCGATCGCGACCGATTGTAAACTGATCCCTTCCTAAGCGTACTAACCATCGGTATGTATCTGCATCAGATGCCTACCGATCGCGACCGATTGTAAACTGATGCTCCTAGTACTACACCAACTTTCCTACCGATGGCTCCGATCGCTTCAATAATAATGGATACTTTATCTGTTCCTACGCTACAATTCATTCATACCACATACAAGTGTTTCTAAATCCTGCAAACAATTCAGCCATATAGTTTGTGTGTTATGTATTACCTCATTCTTAATAAACTTCAAACACATATGTTACGTTACACCATCACCACCGATAGCTTAATAATGGTCAAATTGCTCTAGCAGCAGAATATTGTATTCAAAATGATGATGTCACTTACTGTCATTAGCATTTTGGACAAACAAACCTTTCTAGAACATCACTGCAAAGCTCAAATCATAAAATATTTTGACATTCAACAATTTACTTCATTTAGAATCTATATCAGAGTAATATTAATGTCTAAATAAGGACCCGAGCTCCGAGGGGAACAAAGGAGGAGGGAAGAAGGCCATGTGTAAGAGAGAGAAAAAAACAAGAGAGAGAAATTAAAGCATGTTGAAAACACATTGTAGTTGTAGTTGTTGTGACCAGTACTGTACATATATTTTCCCAGAACTGGATCTACAGTACTATTTAAGACCACAATTTATTTTCTTTTAGCTTAATGAATAAGATGCAGGTTTTAGAAGACAATGTGAAAACATCTCAAAGTGATTTAGAGAAGTATTTTATAATCCTTGTTACTTTGTTGATCAACATCAAATGTTAGAGTACAGTGTACAGGAAGGATGACAGCCATTACATGATACATGTGCATAATAAAATATTAGTATAGGAAATGACCGTATTCGCAAAGAATTGATGAAAAATCACACAAATGTTTGCCAAATATATTCATAATATATAACACAAGTGGTATTTTGAAAATTAACCATTAAAACACATAAAATTGACGACTATACATTACATGTATTAGTATTTGTCCAAACAATAGTGCTAGCAGCACCAGCTCCACAGTCCCTGCAAGTGTGATTTTTCGAGAATTTTTTAAATGTTACTGTATTACCTATTAATAACATATCTAATCAATTTTATACATAACAAAATTTTACTGCAAAACTGGATGTGTGGTATTTAGAAAAAAATATATAAATATTTCCCTAAATACCTCGATAGTAGATACAAATTTGAGTTTAATACTGATGTCATTCGCCAATGAGGATTGAGTACAATTAATTAAATGTTATTTACGCAATTTAACATACATGTACAGTAACAAACTTACCTTCTAGTCTTGATATTGTTTGTATTTTACATACACTATCATAATTTGTAAAAAGAATTTGCTAAAAATGTTTTAGAGCAACTGATCAGCTAACAAAGTGCAAAAGGTTTATGAAGAATTTCTTTACAGAGTTGCTAAACAGGGTTACAGGTAATGTGCTTAATAACCTGGTCGTTTAATGCTTTGTTTAAATAAAGATTCCACAAACTATTAACCCTTCTAGTCCTGGTATAAAAATACAAATTCTCCTTATATTGGCATCCAAACGTTTCTTATAGTACTAGTTGGTATAAGTTGTTTTAAAAACTTGTTAGTTTATCTTTAAGTTTGTACAAGAGGTGCTGACATGGTCACCCAATGTGTCGAGTACTCGCGTATCTTCATGGACGACGTTTCGGACGATGTGTCCTTCTTCAGGTCAAATCTGAAGGACACATTGTATACCTGGAGAAGGACACAATCGTCCGAAACATCGTCCATGCTTTAAGATACGTAAGTACTCTTTCTTAAGAATTTTTCGACACATTGAAGTTTTCTTATTTCTCCTTTTCATATTATATCCAGTTCTTTTGGGAACTTAGCAGCTTTCATATTTTTTCTTATACTAACAATTAGACAATAAGGAACATGCAGGTACATATTACAGTGGGGTAGATGTACGTATGTGCAATGCCAGTCGAGATGCCAGTATTATGATATCTATCATTCATAGTGGGGCTTCGGTGGTCTAGTGGTCAGGGCCACTGCCTTCCACCTCTGAGGTCAACAGTTCGCATCCTGTGTTCGGACATTTGATCGCACGTGGAAAGAGTTGGTCAACACTCTGCCGAAAGTCGTGGGTTTTCTCCGGGTTTTAAATTTCCGGTTTCCTCCCACAGGGAAGTTGACAGGGCGGGTTAGGATAAATAGTTAGGAAAACTAATGATGATAAAAACTGTAAAAATAAATATCTAAGGTTAATTGATTGGGATACTGGGTACTAGGTACCGAATATAATAGAATAAATTGTCGATGTTGTAAAGCGCATTTGATCATATACACATGCTAATTTGCGCTATATAAATAGTAAACATTATTATTATTATTATTATTATTATGCAGGCTCGTGAATGCAGTATACTTTGAGTAAAATTATGAGTAAGCACTTACTTTCTTGGTGACTAATGGTAGTGATGATGGAAATACCAGTAGACCTTCCCACTCATGTTCTGTTCAGTGCACTGGCACCCGAAAATTAAGCAGTTTGAAAATCTGTTCAGATTGGCAAACGAATACGTTATTCATTTTCAATTAAAACAACTGAGCACTACACTATAAAAGCTTCAAAGAGTAAACGGGCGAGGGGTTGTTGCGTACACGTATTTCTAGTTGGCATAAAGGGTATACTGTAGTATGGTATTATCTAAAAGGCGCTTTTGAGTTATTCAGCTATTTTTGGCGAAAGTTCTCTGCGAATATCAATCTAGGAGAACTGATCGCTGGTTCCGCTCATTGGAATGTGTTCAAATTGGTTGTACTTCCACAGACTGGGACTGTATCTATCTCTTTATTTCTTCAACTTTACGATTTACATTTACATTAATCACTACAATCAATCCTTCGTTTACAATACTATCCTTTGATTGCGTTCTCCGTTCTAGTATTCTCTCTCGCTCTGTTCTGATACTGTCTCTCTCTCTTAGATATAATAAATGTTCTCTAATTGACTACGCTCTTATTACATAATCTAATTTCCCCTACTAATTATTTATTTCCTAGTATGTGCCTAGTGTATTCATCAGGAGTGATCGTTGTAAAGTTAGGATCCTTATTTAAACCCTCATAGAACCGATTGCGTGGGAAAATGCCAAAATTACTGATTACCACTGATCCGCGGTACCCTTGTGGCTTGACATATCAATAGCGCCCACGCCCCATTGAATCGCGACGACGGTGGTTTATTACAAGAAGCTTATTTGCATCTTGTTAATAGATAACGTCATCATTGGTTCTACGAGGGTATAAATAGGGATCCGAACTTTACAACGATCACACCAAAGAATGTGAAATATTAAAACAAACATTTTTTCGTGATGTCTTTCCCCTGATGAAGACACTAGAGTGTCGAAACGTTGGGTCATGAACAGTAACTTTTAAAGTTGCGTTCAAAAAACTTTTTAAAGCCAGATTAGCGTCAAACTATGTGTGATTTATTACCTGGTTGCGTTGGGAAATTATTTGTTATTCCTACAATTAACTAAAACTACATAATGATTGACAATAACAAGACAAACCTTACCTAACTAATTTACCCAACTACACTTAACTATACGTACAATCAACTATCCTAACAAATTGATTAATAATATATAAGCTTTATAAACATGCAACTGCTATCTTTTAACACAATTGCCGTGATTGTAGATTTTTCTGTTTCTTTCCCTCAGAGATTGACAAAAAAGGCATTTATAATGCTGACGACATTTTCATATCTCATTGGGGATGTTGGTAGGTGAGTATGTAACAATTAGTGTCAACTGTCAATGCCTTTTATGTATCTCTAATTCTCTCGTTTACTGTTAATAATTTACCTCTCACCCAGATAGATGTCTAACCATATATATGTAGAGCTCACTGCTGTGGTATTACCTAAACCATAAACCACATGGGTATGAGGCTCGTGTACTACCTCTGCTGCGACTTTGACTTCAATAAGCCCACCACTTATTTTTGCGATTTTGCACAATATCACGACTGCCTTGGATTTCAAGGCAGCACTTCCATTGCGATAGTAACTTCTAGTTAGTATTTCTTTCTAATTCTCTCGTTCTCTGTTAATAATTTTCCTCGCATCTAATGTTGTCATTTTTTATTCATTCAGAAGCCTGGCTAACACATCTTTTGTTGAGAAGCCAAATAAATCACCATCGAAGAAACAAGGAACACATAAACTATCGACAAACAAAGTGAAAAAGCGATCCCGCTACAAGAACATAGCACCGCTTGATCTACAAAAAATAACCACGACATCATCGATAAACAGGTGACACAGTTGAGAACGCCAGCACCTTTAATTATCAAGAATGCCAACAAAAATCATAAAAAAGTTAAGCCGTTAGTAGAAAAAAGAAGTGAAGCAAATCCTAACATTGATGATGGCAAGAACAAAAACTTCTTGGATCCCAATTTAACCCTCTGTTCTCCTATTGGTCCCCCATCCCGGGCAAGTACACCGCAGGAACCATGTTCGGGGAAGGAACAGAAAACGTTCGAGATCTTGGACACGACAGTTGATTGTCAAGAAATGTCTCCGTCACTTTTAGGGGAACTCGAGGAGGACTTAAAATCATCCCTGTTACCACATTTGCTCTCACTTGACGGAGAGATCCCAGAGTTCACTGGGCACCAGTCTCGATCTCCTACAATACCCAGCCGGTCACACAGTACGTCAAAGAACAATGATCTTGAGGCCAGAAAAAGTAAACGCAAGAGAAATCTTGATGTGACTTTTGGATCGTTATTGGAAGAACCTCAAAACCGTGATGCGAGGGCTGACTTGGCTAAAGCAAAAGCAAAAGCTAATGAAAGTGCAAAGTCAAGTGGACATTGTGTGGTAGTTTCGGCGAAGTGTAAGAACCAAAATCCAACTGTTCAGGTTAGCACATGCCTGTCACGAGATACCAATGGAGCCCCCTATGACAGTTATCTCTCCCTCTGCGCTCCCTCTCTGCCCTTCTCCTCTGCCCTTCTCCTCCTCTGCCCTTCTCCTCCTCTGCCCTTCTCCTCCTCTGCCCTTCTCCTCCTCTGCCCTTCTCACTCCTCTGCCCTTCTCCTCCTCTGCCCTTCTCCTCCTCTGCCCTTCTCCTCCTCTGCCCTTCTCCTCCTCTGCCCTTCTCCTCCTCTGCCCTTCTCCTCCTCTGCCCTTCTCCTCCTCTGCCCTTCTCCTCCTCTGCCCTTCTCCTCCTCTGCCCTTCTCCTCTGTCCTCTCTCGGTAGGCCTGGGTTTGTGAAACACTTTCTTTTTTCCGGCGAAATCTTTTTCCAACGGGGAAAAGGTTCCGTTTTTAAATAAAAATTAACTAGAGTGGACGTAGCCTCACTTGATGGCTTATAATTTTAGGATGCAGTAATCTCTCCAGATATCATAGTCTTGGAAGACATTGATTTCGTGAAACCGAAGACAACAAGCGTTCCAAGAAAAAAACCAAAGACATGCACCGTTAGTGACACAAGTATTGTGTTATTCTCCTCTCCTCGACACACCAAAAGTCCAGGTAACCACAGTTAAATCTACATCTTACCAGCTCTCATCCCTTCGCATGTGAACGTTGTTGTCCTGAAGACGTGAACATTTTCAGAATGGCGTTCAGAACGAGGAAGGTGTTGAGATTACTCTTTTTTCGCATGGAGCATTCTTTTGTTTTGAATGACGTTGTCGTCGTCGCTGTCGTCGTTAAGGTTGTTGTCGTTGCTGCTGTTGTCGTAGATGTGGTTGCTATTGTTCTTCGATAACAACGTATACTACTTCGTTTTACAGTGGCCTCTTTGGGGAGCTCTCGAGTTCATGAAAAATCAGACGAAACAACAAGAAAGAAAAGATACGAATAAAAACGTACGTTATAAAGCAATGCGTGTGATTAGAAGCTGAATTTTATCTCTACAGTATATACTTTTGACTCTCGAGATCAAAATCCCAATTCTTCCCACAACGACATATCAACACCCTAGCTAGTTTGGAACCAATAAATAATATTTATATAGTATTCGTTTACGAAAGTTCGTAGATATATTCATCGACTGACTTATACAGAGCTAGAAGGATATTTTCCCAGGAGCTAATATACTCATTAGAATCATAACACTCTACATCCGGGAACGAAGTTGTATATTTCCCGTATGTCACGCTCGCGGATCGCTTTTCTCACATCAATTTTCTCGTGTGTGAGTAGACAAGAAAAAAAAGACTTTCTGGTCTTCTCGGATAACGACCTTAAATCGTAGGCAGGGTCTTAGCCATTACTAAGGGACCAACTGAGGGTCCTATGAGGTTTTTTGTTGGATTATGTGCTCTTACCATCGACAAAATAAAAGAATTTTACTATAAAGAGGACCAGAAGACATTTTTCAAATTACTGGGTAAAACGATTCATGGCCTACCTACAGATTTACTGCGACTTTGGTCCCTTAGTAATGGCCGCCGTTGGCTCTAATTATCCAGTGAGAGAAGCCCAATATGAGACGTCAAATTACGTTCAAGATTTTATGCATTTAATGTTAACAAATAAACTATATTATACACTAAACCTATTTCGCGAGCGTCACAGTTTGATTTGCTTGCAAACTCGGAGCTTCTAATGATCTCTTGTCAATTTACATTATGCAAATATGCAGGCTTCAAAATCAGCTCATCAGATACAATAGAAAGCTCAATCCAGTCCTATTTTTGAGATCAGTGGTCCGAGCACTATGAAGACTACGAAGGAATAATTTCTCATTTGATTTTTCGTATCCTTGTAACGTTACAGTTACCAGTTCTGTGACGGTTAATGTTTGTTGCATTTTGGAATCTGATTAATTGACATCTTTTTTCTAATAGGTATCTCTTTCACTTCGTCCTATTTCTAAAATATCTGTTTTTCAAAAACTTATACTGAACTATTTAATTTAGGAGTCTGAAGACGATGATCAACCAAGAGTTCCTTTTCACCTAAATTTCAATGAAAGTTCAATGGAGGAAAAACCGCGTGGACGGTAAATTATGTTCATTTTCGTGATAGGTTTCAGTGATGTTATTCATATACCTAAACATCACTCAATGACGTCAAAAATTAATGGCAGCAACCGCATCCGCCCGCAATCAGAACAAAACTGGCGACCTTCAATTTACAAAAATACGATAAACAAAGCCAAATTTCTCTAAAATGAACAATGTAAGGCGACAAAGAACTTTCATTTGAGCGTCCATTTAAATACACTATTTGTCTGTTCTTCAATAAAGGTATAGTTCAAATCTCAAATATTAAATCTACAAAAACATTTTCCCGCCAAAACTGTCTGAAAATCCGTAAGCCGCGCCCACGGGCATTACGGCCAAATCAGAACCGCTAATTAACCAATCATATTGCGTCATTCTACCGGAAGTCGTCGAAACTATATGCTAAAGAAACTAAAAAAACTCTAAATGGGATTATTAGCTTGAAATTTTTATGAGATGACAGTTGATGAGGGAGAAATCTGAGTTAATTATCGCCTTATAGAAATTGAGGACGAATAATTTAATGTTTCAGTAGGAACTATGTTATGTTTGTTATTTCGAAACATTATTTCGTAAAACGAGACGGAAGTATTGTTTTTTTTTGGCGAGAAACTTGGCGTTATCGCATCATTCACCGCTGCAGTCTTCCCTTTCGAAGACCGTTTACGTTGCCTCGCCGCTATACTTGATATCTATAGGCCATTAGTAGAAACTGACCATGGTCCATTACAAATGCTGCATTCTGATTGGCTACTTAAATACTCAACCGTTGTCTATTCGTGATAGACCATGATGGCGAAACGCACTCAAAACAATGGCAGAAAACTCTAGCTCGTTTTGGAGAGGTTTCAGATGAGTTTTTTGATAATTTTTTGGGAATGTATGATTTGTAATAGTCCACTAATTTGTTTCTACTAAAACAATTAGACAACTCGTCCTCATTGTCTATTTAACAATTAGACAACGAGTCCGAGTTGACTATTCGCTCATGGACAACGAGGACGAGTTGTCTAATTGTTTTAGTAGAAACAAATTAGTGGACTACTACAAATCATGTATTCTCCAAAAAATTATCAAAAAACTCATCTGAAACCTCCCCAAAACGAGAGTTTTCTGCCATTGTTTTGAGCGCGTTTCCCAAACGTTGTCTATCACGAATAGACAACGGTTGAGTAGCCAATCAAGAATGCAGCATTTGTAATAGACCATGCAGGTCAGTTTCTACTAAGAGCGAATAGTGAACTCAGGCTTCACCTTCGTTGACTATTCGCTCATATACAACTCGGACTCGTTGTCTAATTGTTAATTGATCTAATTGTTAATTAATCGACTCGGTATGTGTCAGTGTTTCTCACGCAATCTTTTTTAGAGAAAAACAATGTGAACCATATAAATACACCGAGGTTGTGAGAGGAAACGACCAACGGGCGAAATTGAATGGATACTTTTGTGCAGATTGTGAAAAGGTATATTGTAGTAATTACTTTTATTATATAATACTCATACAATCTCGATTGTGATTGGCTAAAACACCTACAGACAATTCTTGATGTTTTGCCAGCTACAAAATATCAAAAATTGTCTGTAGGTGACGTAATTGTCTTTGCGTGACTTACTTCCTAAACTCCTTAAAGGCTTCTACATTTATAATTGTATAATAAAACAATTATTGGATTCGGCTTACACATGATATCAAGAATTATCCAGACCTCTGTCAATGTTATCCAAGATAAGATAATTAACAATTATTGGATGAGGTGAAGCATATGATATCAAGAATTATCAAAGCCGAGGAAGATAACACAAACCGAGGCCTAATTCTCGATATCATAACCAAATCCAACAATTGTTTTATTATGCATAAGAAGTGCTAAAGTAATGCGTTGGCAAATCTCCGCGAAGAACCCGCCATGATTTTCCCATTTTCTTTCGCCGTAAACAAGCTGGCAACAACAAGCTAGCAACAAGATATTGGAATAATGATGTCATAGCTACACTTTTTGAACCATAATATTGGAACATTGACGTCACATGAAGCTGATGTCACGAATTAGCTGTATGCCAATAGCCAATCAAAATCGAGATAAAATAGAGAATGCATAATAATTATTGATCTCATGCTCAGCCTCATAATTGTATAATAATAATTACGGCGTATTTTTGAACCTTTATTTTAGTACTACGGTAGTTTAAAACTGAGCGAGGAAGAATTTCAAGAGCGCCTCAAAGCTTGTTCACGCCACCGTGCTCGCTTCTCACCACCTCCCAGCACACCAGAACATTTCTGGCAGGTGGACTTTATGAACACGCATGAGTACATCGAAAGAGGATTCATGAGATCCGAGTCTGAACTTCCTGCATGGGACAAAAGAAAATTAAGAGGCAGGAGGACTAAAGGAAAGTGAAACTGAGAGATAAGATTTAAAATCATTGATAATCAGAGTTTATATGGAAATCATATGTCTATATTGTAAAGCGCTTTCCAATAGCGCACGTATATTGTCGTTGTTTATCCGCATTTACCATTAAATGGGCAGTGAGGGGGAGGCCAGCCTCGTTCCCAGGCGCATATTTTGCTACCCCGCGCGTGGATGATTTCTCCCCGCGTGTTTTCCCACGCGCCTTCACGCAAATAAGCCGCGCAAAGCAAAACAAGCGCCTGGGTACGAGGCTGATGGGAGGCGGGACGGTTCAAATAAGCGGGACGCTTTGGGATCACTTTCCATGGGAAGCCATCTGATTGGCTAACCCGAAATAACGTTTATCCTAACCATAACCCTAAATAACCCTAATCTTAACCCTAACCCCCCGCCTAGCAAGGCTCAGTTTATAGGCCAACATGAGAGAGAATGCTTGTGGGCTGTACATGCGCAGTGAAGGTCCAAAAAAATTTTCCCAAAAATAATTTTGCAAGCGCGACAGGACATTTTTCATCCCTGTCTCGGCAAACGTCCTGTCGCGGCAAACGTCCCCTCACGGCAAACGTCCCGTCCCGGCAACGTCCCATCGCGGCAAACGTCCCGTCCCGACAAACGTCCCGTGCCGACAAACGTCCCCTCCCGGCAAACGTCTCCTCCCGGCAAACGTCCCCTCCCGGCAAACGTCCCCTCCCGGCAAACGTCCCGTACGCCTCTCATATAAACAGTCTCTATTTCCTCATTTTCGTTTTTTTTCTTCTACGAAATCGTTAGTTTATCTGACCTAGACAACGTACATTAGCGTTTAACTCCAGAACGACAGATCGAAGTCTTTGAAATTTATCGAGTTTGACTTGTTTCTCCAAGAAATTTACGGCCGCTCCATTAATTTGACCGATAAACAAGGAATACGAGACAAGTCGCTTGTGAAATGGGTCATTTGGGTATTTTTCATGCAGAGTCCATTTCAGTTTGTCCGCTTTTTGCTGTTTATCTCTCGACAAGCTTCATTAAAGTGTTCTCACTGACGTAATTAACGTTAATGACGTCGCAAATTATAATGACGTCACAATCATAATGACGTCACAATGATAATGACGTCACAATTACTGGCGTCCTGAGCTTGCGACGTACTGGTATCGGTTGTCTCTTCGATTGAATTTTAACGTACACTTGGTGATCCGAAATGATTTCATTGTTATTCCATTGTTGTTGGGGAAAGAAGGACGAAACAACTGTGCGAAAAAGATGGTTTTGGAAAAAAGCAGAGAATTCTGTTGATCACGTCAAATCAGATCATCCCGTCACGCCAAATTTCCCAGAAAGGTTTGCAGAATTTTCATCGAATAATGTCCACAGCGTGAGAACCGTGAGGTTAAGCGAAAATTCCTTTGAACACGATTTCTCAGATTGCAGCGACCCCGAGAGACCGTTAAGCGATGCTCGACGTTCGTGTCGTCTGGACGAGGAAGAAGTAGATGAAGGAGTTGTCCCTGTAACTGTAAGTGAATAACTTGCGCACCCATCCATCCATCAATCTCCTCTTTCCATCGATCCCCTTTCATTCCTCCCTTCGATCCCTTACCTTCTTTCCAACCTTTTTCTTCCTTCAATCCCTTTTCTTCCTTCCTTTGCTTACTTCTATCCCCTTCCATCCCTACCTTCCATCCCTACCTTCCATCCCTTTCTTTCCATCTCTTTCTTTCCTTCCATCATTCCCTACCTTCCATCCCTTTTCTTCCTTCCATCCTTTTCTTCCTTCCTTTCCTTACTTCTGTCCCCTTCCATCCCTTTCTTTCCTTTGATCCCTCCCTACCTTCGATCCCTTTCCTTGGATTCCTACCTCCCATACCTTTCTTTAATTTAATCCATACCTTCCATTCCTTCAATTCCTTTCCTTCCTTTAACCTTCCTTTAACCTCCCTTCCATGCCTTTTCATCCATCCCTTCCATTCCTCCCTCTCATTCCTTTCCTTCCGTCAATCTCTTTCCTTCCTTCTATTTCCCTCTCTCTTTCCTTCTCCGTCCCATCCCTTTCTTTCTTCCTTCCCTCCCTTCTATCACTTTCCTTCCATTCCTCCCTCTCATCCCTTTCCTTCCGTCAATCCCTTTCCTTCCGTCAATCCCTTTCCTTCCCTTTCCTTCTCCGTCCCATCTCTTTTATTTCTTTCTTCCCTCCCTTCTATCCTCTTCCTTCCATTCCTCTCTCCCTTCCACCCATCCCTTTCTTACCCTTCCCTTTTCTCCCACCCTACCTACCTCGTGCTCAGTATTTCATTCATTATTTTAATCAATTCTCAATGTTTGTTTTGGTTATCTAGCAAGAAATCAAACAGACATCAAATATTCACCATATTAAAGCCGATGTCCATCCTATTCCTCACCACGTAATTATCTTAGAAAGAAAAGAACAAAAAAGGTAAACGGTACAGAAATTAATACGTTTTGAGGAGATAATCCTAAACGTGAAACTGGTTACGATTAGAAGCTGCAGATCGATGAGAAACTTTTAACTAGTTCAAATCACTTTAACTATGATCAAATAATAGTGCGGATCTGGTTAGGGGGGGACAGAAGGAAAACTGAAAATTCTTGTTGAAGTTTCGTGAACCAACCAAATTTCCCTGGATGGTTTCATGACCCAACTATACATTTTGTTTTAGTTTCGTGGCCCAGCACATCTTAAATTTTCAATTTTCATTCATATCGACAACACAGGAGTGCTGGGAACTGAGGGTAGTCTGTCATATAGAGCAAGGAACAGAATCAACTTTGTTTTCAGCCGGGTTTTCGCATTCCTGAACTCTTAGTCTCGAACCACTGAAATCCAAACTATATATACATGTACATAATTTCTGGGGGCAAGGGGTTCTCAAAACAACTTTATCGTATATCAATTTTTATGTTGTAAATATTTGTTTTCTTCGATTACTTTTGGCGCATCAAAGGTTTTCCAAATGTTTTCTTAGCCCCACCAACGTTTTTTTATAGTTTCATGGTCCAGCACTTTTCCTTCTGCTCCCTCCCAGGTGGAATTAATGACAGCTCCCTCCCAGGTGGAATTAATGACAGCTTCCTTAGACTGGCATAGTCGGTGAAACCTAAACATGCTCCTGCTCTTTAATATCATCGTTGACACACTTACACTTAGGTAACGTTAGGTCTTATGTATGACGGTATGACGTCGTAGTGTCCTACTGGCGATAGGTTTATTGAACATGTAACGTGCCGAGCTATGACTCACTAAACGGAGAGTCCGACGAGACGCAGAACTGGAGCGGAGAACCATTTATTAGAGTAATATTACACGATTGCGTGGCAACCTCACCCCTAAAAAGGAACTACGTCATTTACGTATCGTGATAAGAACAGCTAGCGCCTAAAGATAATCAGGGTGTAACATGTCGCCACTTATCGCACACCTAATTCAATTACAATTTACGTAGGTTTGACATTCAATAACTCACACGCTACAAACAAAATAATATTCCAGTGCTTGATATTTGGTTTGTCTCTTATCACTCACCCAAGAGTAAACAAGTATTCCAAACTTCACTAAAATAAAACTAAAATATACAGTATTTTCTCGCCGTATGACATCATTATGACATCACATACTACTAGTATACCAAGCTTTCTTCCGACGCGGTCGTTCAACTAAGTTTAGCAAAAGGGCTGCAAACTCGATCTTTAACAGATCATAAAAGCAGAACCGAGTAATCAATTTTAATTATTTCTTCAGTTTTGAATCGAACTTTTCGAATTCTAACGATAAATAGAATAACCTCAAAAGGTATAGTTGACCTTTAACAGTCTTCTTCAGGATGGACTTTGGGGAAGGGATTCGGATGTGAGTGCAAGTTAGGTATTGGTTCTGGCGATCGATATCTGTTAGCCTTGTTCCTATATGAAACGCACCTTACAATGCAAGCTGCAGTGACCACTTTAGCAGTTTAGCTCTCTACGACAACACTGTATTACTAACAGACTCAAGCCTCAGTCATTTGTATGAAAAACATTACAACAACACACTGAAAAAACTTCGTAAAAAACTATATTCGTTTTCGAAACAGTAAATTTACAAAGACCATGTGTACACAAAAAAGTTATTTTATAAAATTCTTAATATTATATCGCATTACAGCACAAAACAGTAAACAGGGCTTTAGACATATTTAAACAATGACATGATATGCATCAAAATGCAGTTACGACTAATGGTTATCGAGTATAACAAGCAAGCAATGATTATACTACATATAGGGTTACATCAAAATGAAAAGTACAAGGCGAAAGTTCAAACGTCCTACAAAAACAACATTCTGGTTACTTGTACGTGCAAAACTCGATTTTGATTCCGCTTCCAAATTTTGTTTCGCCATCTGGGTACACACCAATCTTTTCGTCGATATTCCTGCTATCTTCAGTATCCCAATCCAGGTATCCGCTGTACGGTCCCCGATGACCAGACACGGAAGGACAGGATCCTTTATATCGCATCAATATGAACGTTTCGCGAGGTGATAGAGGTGGTAGACCTTGGAGAGGACCTGAACCATCGTTACGACAACAGACATAGATCCTTGTGTTTCCGCCGTAATCACCATCAGGAAGGGTCCCCGAAACAGAATTTCCATTGTCGCTGTCTTCGTCATCCCAGAGTATGCTTCCTTCGTCGAAACCGTTCGGACAATAGCCTCCCTTGCGAAAGATACAATAATGTCCTTTCGCCCAGGATTTATGGGAGTCTCCTCCACATTGTGTGTCTCTCGTTTTGCAGCAGAAACCCCAACCAAGGTCCCGGCCAAAGCTGGAAAGATAGGGGATGTGACCACTCCTCACGTTGTAGTGGCCACTGCCACTGTAATCCTCCGAGTCATGATGCCTGTAACCCTTCACCCAACTGGTTGGACATTGCTGATTAGCAGGCATAGGCAGACAATATTTACCATAAGGCCAACCATTACCACGAGTTGGATGAGCGATTGCTTCGCCAAAATACAAAGTGAACAAGACAAATGCGACAACAATCTTCATCGCTCTCCCAACTTAAAGTTCGTATGTATGTCTTGGTTGCTCACTTGATTTATGATACCAAATAACAATTGGTTGGTCTTTTTATAATGCTTCTCTCCTGCACTCATTTGCTCCTCCCCTCATAAGATGATTGGTTCTTTACGTTTGCGTCAGCACGGACTGCTACGGAAGTGCTGAATCCTATTCTGGGAAGTGCTGAATCTCATATTGCGCAGCTGCTACAGAAGTGCTGAATCTCATATTGCGCAGCTGCTACAGAAGTGCTGAATCTCATATTGCGCAGCTGCTACAGAAGTGCTGAATCCCATATTGCGCTGCTGCTACAGAAGTGCTAAATCTCATATTGCGCTGCTGCTATCCCATATTGCGTTGCTGCTACAGAAGTGCTGAATCCATATTGCGCAGCTACCGCAAGGAACCATATTAGGACCATGGTGCTAATTCCTTAAAACTCCAAAAGCACTTCACATCTACACATGTCTAAATCTATTACATATAAATAATCGAATAATTATTACTCTAAAAATACAGAAATCTAAAAATCAAGTTAAAAAGTTAAGCCAAGTTAAAAAAGTTAAAAATATGTTTCCTTGAATAAAAACGTCTTCAGAGCCTTTTTAAAACTTGTTACAGATTGACACCCCTTCAGCTCTAATGGAAGGGCATTCCAGAGCTGAGGGACGCACACAGAAAATGCTCTATAGCCGTAAGATTTTAAATTATAAGATTGCGTCTTCAGTAACTGCTTATTCTCTGATCTAAGGCTGCGTCCTAGGTAGGCGCCATACCATTCACTACTTTGTACGTATATAGGAGAATCTTAAATTCTATGCGCTTCTCGACTGGTAACCAGTGAAGTTCCATTAGAACAGGAGTTATATGTTCGTATTTCCCAGATAGTGTAACAAGTCTTGCTGCAGAATTAAGTACGTATTGCAGGCGCTGGATTTTATATTTAGGAAGGCCATACAAAAGTGCATTGCAGTTGTCCAGTTTTGATGTAACAAAGGCATGTACAAGCGTCTTAGCAGTATCCAGACTAAGAAACTTTCTGATACGTGAAATAAGTCTGATCGAGTAGAAAGCAGATTTACAAACGTTGGTGATGTGGTTATCTAGGCTAACATATGAGTCAAAAGTGACGCCAATGTTCCTCGCATGGTCAGAGGGCTGACTATTTGCAAGCTGACATTACCTGTATTAGATCTATTCTTGATTACGCCGTTCCTGTTTTTCACTACTCGTTACCGAATTATCTTATAACAGAACTCGAGCGTGTTCAAAGGAGAGCTTTGCAACTATATGTCCCAACTTAGACTACCGAGAATCACTTACTTACTTGAAATGCAAACTCTTTCGAATCACCATAATTATATATGTGAAACATTATTTAACACCATTGTCAACAATAAAGAACATCGTCTCCATAACCTCCTTCCTGAGCGATTTTCAACCGGGTACAACATTTTAGACATCCGATTTAGAAATAGTTTTATTATGTACTCGTGTCGTGGTGACTCACCGACGAAGTTCGAATATTCAAAGATCGACACTAGGTCATAACAACTTAAAAATAAAGCAACAAGACTACTCGTAAATCGCAAAATAAATAACAGCTCTCCAATTCTGAACTGGGCTCTTCTATTTATTATTTGTTGAATATTTAATGTAACACATGTTCCTATACATCTCCTTAATGTCATATGTCTAAAGGTGAATTTCCAGGCACGTTCAGTAACACAAGGTTCAACAACTTCAAGCGAAATTACGATATCGCATTGGAGACTGTAGGCGAAACGACTCTGATTTGGCCATTTGGGGCAAAACGACTTCGTGTTCAACATGTCCTCCTACCCTAGAATTACCAATAATCATTAAGGTAATTTCTCAGTAATTATTTCCGAAATGAAAATTTGCTGAAACTTCCCAGTCTTAAAGTTATTGACATACTTATATTAAAACCAAAAATAAAAGTTGGGGTCACCCCGACCTTGTTTATGATATATCACAGATCACCTCTTACTCAGTATGGTGACGTCACTGTGACCAATTTACGAGTTGAGTAAAAACCGCATTGCACAACTTTTTCTTGAGCCTTTTGACAAAGATAATGTTTTATTTTTCGCAACTAGTAATTTTGTACAAGAAAACATGGTATTTTAGGGAAAAAGAAACAGCTAACAGGGTTTATTATGATAAAGAAAGGTCGTTTCCCATATTCTTTGACATGTTATTCGAAGAAACATTCATCAAAAATGTAAAATATTGTAAGTTGTAGAAATTATTTTTCTCTAAGTTTCTGTTATAACACGTAAAAGTGGTAGAAGAAAATAATTATTAAGGAAAAAAATATGGTCACCGACCTTCTTTACGAACTATGGCCATTATGCAACACTTTCAAAAAATTCCGACCATTTTAGGACAATTTAGTGCCAAATCTAACCATGGCCGCTTATGTACTGGTAAGGGAAGAGTTATTAAAGTGCACCTGACATCAACATTTTTTATTTTCTTATTTGGGAGAACTTTTAAAATGATAAAGTAACTTCTTTTGAAGATTTTCGTTTCTTTGCTTTCTTTTTTAGATATATCAGTTTGTTTGATATGCAAATGTCCGGAATGTACGTCACACATGCATAATGAGTTATCAGAGAATGTTATATCTCTTTGCGTTCATCAAATAAAAACACTAAAGTGTGAATAACACGTGTGCGTGTTTCTCCCACAACACCAAACTTCTCGATTTTAAAGGATTTCGTTCGAGAATGAAAGAGATACACACATTTCTCCAATAAGTCATTATGCATGTGTGACGTAAATTCCGGACATTTGCATATCAAACAAACTGATATATCTCAAAAAGAAAGCGAAGAAACGAAAATCTTCAAAAGAAGTTACTTTATCATTTTAAAAGTTCTTCCAAATAAGACAATAAAAAATTTTGATGTCAGGTGCACTTTAAGGGACTAAATCAATCTTTCTTAACCAAATACTATCTATCTATCAGTCATCTTTCTATTTAACTTCCGAAGAAAATGCCTAACGACAGTCGAAGACATTGCCGAATTTCCGCGGGAATCAATGTGCGTCGTCACACATTATAAACCATGTTATTGTATTTGTATGTTAACTTTCAGTTGATATATAATCACTCCAACGGTAGATTGTTCGGAAACAGTGGATTTTTGTTATTCTTGATTACAGAAGGGCAAATACTGGGAACAAGAGCTCAATAATGGACAAATCACGTGGCCAGTTCCAGGAGAAACTGCATGGGAAACTAAAGTCTTATTTATTTGGAGGGGCGAAACGAGGTTGGGGGCGAAACGACCGGCGTAGCAGACAGTGATTGAGCGTACCTATATTCCAAAGCAACCTTATTCCACCCAACTACAGAATAAAAACCATCATTTCCCCCGAAACATAGAGCAAATTATTGGCTATTAATAATCAAGTAATCAACCCTGATTCCATATCCTACACATGGACGCGTGATGTTCGTATTTGACGATGGAATAATCTCCATATTCTGCTGTTAACAACAAATGTCTCTCCGCCAAAGAACCTGGCACATTTACAAAACCATCGCAATAAAACACTTGCGTTGTATTTGCGTTTGAAAGTTCCGCACACGTCCAGATGTCCACATTTACACCTTCCGCATCTCTCGCTCTCAGTCCTAATTTCCTCATGTCGATAGGTAGATACCAATGTCCGCGCTCCTGGCGTTCAGCGGTCGGATGAAAATAACCCTTACGTAACCTCAGAGCTTTCTCGAACAATGGGAATTGTTTGAGTGAGATGCAAACATCGATGTCGTGCTCCCAGGGCATTGGCATCGCGCGGCCTCGCTGAATGGCTAAAAGATCGCCAAAGGTTAACCACCACGATGTCACGTTGGCTGACGCAGCGAACGACGCAAATTGGAGAAGTTTTGCGCACATTTGCTGCGTCACATTGCGGTGTTGCGCGCACCAGAGACCATTGCTTGACAGATAGTATAAAACCAAAAATATTGATGTAAAAGCAGCACCCATACATGCAGCGCAAAAGGAGAGCCTACTTCGAGTGGAACTCACGTAGGACACGACAAGGAAAGGAAAGACTCCTAAAAGTACAACGCTGAACCCATGAATTCCTAAACTGTATTCTCCATGTAAACCACGCTGTATTAAAAGGACAATCGCTAGGCTGGATGTTGCCAAACTCGTGAAGATCAACACGTGTTTCCAGTAGTTGTAAATTGCCCTTATCCACATGCTAGAAAAATAAGAATATATGTCAAGCTAACACAGGCGTTTTTCCCTATTTGGTGCCATGTGTATTTGCAAAACCTTGTGGAATTTAAGTGTAAATACCCACAATTTTAAATAATAATAAATTGTGTGATTAATATAAGGGATCATTCATTATTTATGGCTGGGGTTGGTACCGAAGAGAAATGGCCTGGGTAAACCAAATTTTTGCAGTAAAACTGAAAGTTGGGTATAGTTAATCCGCCCGACATTTTTCCCGCGTTGCATTATAAATATCGGGAACAGATTTTAAAACAAAATAAATAAAATAATATAAATCAGTGTTTAATGTCTATAGTTATAATAATAGTAATACAACATTGCTTGTTCAAAGACATTAGATAGACATATTTTCATGTTTATAAACAGTAACACAAACTTGAACTTCCTTAGAATATTGTAATGTCTCATACCATATGAACCAATATTTAACACTATAAATATCAGATAAATATCTAAAGGTTATCATAAGAGCAACGACGTCACGGGATAGTAGGCAAAGGGCGTATATACAATATACATATATGATATACATATAGAGGTGTGACAACCTCGTTCCCAGGGTCTTCTCCATTTTTGAAATTAGTGATATTTTTCCGCACTATTCAAAATGGGAGAAGGCCCTGGGGACGAGGTTGTCACCTCTATATTTTATCAAAAGCTTGGAATATTGTTTGGTTTTTTTACTTAGGTTTTGAAAGGTGGTCATGGCTTCAGATGGGGGAAATAAGCGTATCAAGTGTGCGAAGACGGAGCAGACGAAGAAAAGGAAAAAAAAAAACGAAAAAGGAAGAAAAATGTGTCAGAAGTGGGATTCGAACCCACGCCCACATTCGTGGACTAGAACGCCCAGTTCTCCAGCATATGCTGGCAAGGTTGGATCCTTGAGTCTAGCGCCTTAGACCGCTCGGCCATTCTGACAACACATTTGATACTGCAAAATATTAAATTATAAAGGTTACTTTCCACCTGTTACATAAATTTTCGTTGTAAATATACTTCATAATTTTATTTTGTTCGGTTTATATTTAATTATTTTATTTTATTTTATTTATTAAAGTCACAAAACGAAACGGAAGTCAAAATTAATTGGCGAACTACGGAAGATACAGGTTTTTCTTTTCACAATAGAATCAATTTGGCGTCTTGAACTCTTAATTTCTACGAGAAATATTTCTCCAAATGACTCGACTTTGTGCTGCATTTATGGACGAACTAGCCTCGTAACTGGTTAAAGGAGTTTTATTTCTAAAGATGGCTTGTGATATTTACGGATTGCAAACCAATACAAAGAATAAAGAAAAGAGGATTTTACGTGGAGATAATGACCATTTACTAGTCAAAATCTCACTACAGCATGAATTGTTCGAAGAGATAAACGAAAATGGAAGAGGTTTTTTGTCCTACCTCGTGAAGTTTCAACGCAAGAAGATGACGATTTCAGCTCCTTGCTATGTTTGTGAAATGGAAATCCATCCACTATGGAGAAATTACTTGGCACTGCAATATTTGAGAGATTCCGTTTTTCGATTTCGCTTTTGTTGTTGGTTGATTGAAATGCTGCAGAATATTGAAGGCATGTATTATATTAAAACTATGACTAATTTTCACATTTGAAAATACTTAAATATTAATAGTTACCTTACCTGCTCTGCTCAGGCAATCTAATATATTAGGATATCAAGACAAATGGTGTATTGGGCTATATTTCTCAAATTTAATATTTGATTTTTTGGAACCCAATTTTTATGTAAAAAATCCCATTCTGTTCCACCCCCACCCCCCCCCCCCCCCCTCCAATTGCTGGGAAGTTATTAAAATCTGTTGAAGTTTGATATCCAACCCTAAACATATTATTACCGTATTTGTTCTAATAAACGCCCTGGGCAATTATTTCAAAATGAGTTTTTATATTATATTATACATGTATATACAAAAAGAGTGGACATTTTTGTGTGTATATATTCTTATATTATTCGGGGGGCATTTATTAGAGAGTGCAGCTGTTTATTACAAATTTCTATGAGTTGAGATAGCATTGGAGAGAGGTGTTTATTAGAGAGGGGGCATCTATTGGAATAAATATGGTAACCCAATTCTGATTCCTAATTGTGGCCCTATTGCTCTCACGATGATGCTTTATTTTTAATTTTTTATCTTACTGTGGTAACAGACGATACATGGACGATTGGGACTTGTGAGGATATGAGCTTGACAATCATCCATGTATCGTCTGTCGATCTACTCCAAGCTTTCCCCCACACTACAGCACTGTATATACTGTAGTAACAATAGCCAGCATACCCATCAGGCCTACCTATCAGTTCATGCCGGCCTAAACTTGGATCAGTTATTAGGTCGACCTGAACACTTCGGGCTGGCCTGATTCCATGAGCAAATACAGGCTGGTGGGAGGTGGGTTAGCCTCCTTTGCAGACGTTCTTTGTTAGCCATGGATGCCATACACTGCCCACAAGAACATCTGTGAAGGAGGCTAAGATCTTACTCTGATGAAGGGCTCCGCTCGAAACGTCAGTATCTCGTCACTCAGTTCTTGGCAGTTTACCACCTTTTCATGCACTTTGCTATATATTCAAAACATTAAACACTGTCTAACCTTAAGTTGTAAAAAAGTAGAGTGCTCTATTGTTACTAAGATACAAATGTAACTTGCATGAAAATTCACCCTGTAAATCTGTCATTCATTGAGAGTATTTCATTAAAATTTCAAACATGGTAATTCAGGAAATTTTGAAATTGGTTTTGCTTAATGTGGTATTAATGGTCTCATTTGTAGGACAAAGTGGACTTTATTCTTTGAAGTTATGTGAGCATTGCTCATTAACATTAAAGCCATTCTCCAATTACCCTATAAAAAGCAGATGTACCAGGATTAGAGTAAAGTTTGGAACTTTACATGACACCTTGCACAACCTTGAGCCTGAGATCAAATGGTGAGTTGCATAGTAATTTTCCACTGCACATATTGAGGTACACCTAGATCAGCCATTAAGGGAGCAGCATGCATGGCCATTGAAATTCTAGCATAATATAATAATTATATCTTCTGCAGGTCCATCAGAGTTTTACCACAATTATTTCAGTATCTTCAGCTTGAAGCTGTCTTTGCATGGCTTTCAACACTGGGTGGTGCACATTCGGCTCTGGGAGATCATCTCAAGAAACATGTATGTAAATTAGTATTTTTATTTCTGTGACATATATTGATGTTACTCCAATGCATCGATCAGGAAGACAGTCACATCTCATTTTATTCCTTTCTGTGTGTAGGCAGAAATTGCATGGTTTTTATCAGTGAAGCAACTTTATATTGCAATAAGACTTGGTGATCCTGTTCTTGCAGCTCATTGCAAGCTTTTTATGTCAATAAGTATGATGCAAAGAGGTTGCCTTTCAAGCTCCTCAAAGATTATAAGGTAAAAACTATGGCATCTTCTTTGTGTACACGTACCGCACACACAATGGACAACAGACACGTCAGATACATCAAGGTTATTTACTCGGGATTCAGAAGCTTTACAAGAACAAAAACCCTAACCATAACCCAAATAAAAACTCTAGTCCTAACCCTAAAATAAAGGAATACTAACCCTACTTTTAAACTAAATATTTCAATGATGTAATATTCTGTGTCCGGTACACAAAGTAGCAGCCAAAATTATACTATATATAGTATCAGTTTCAAATGTATATAAATGTTATTATAAAATAAGTCGTGTCTTACGCACGCTGTGATTGGTCAGTTAACGTGTTTATATCAGGCTATGTAAAACATGGATGGATTACGCCATCGTGATACGCCATCAATATAAACCATCATAACACCATCAATTAGACATCATAACGCCATCAATTAGCCATTAATTACCCATCAATTAGCCATCATGATATATATCGCCATCATACGATCTTCAGTACACAGCCGTCTTACACGAACCATGATACTCTACAAATCCCATTTTGTCGTACCACCACTGGGCAACGATCATTCCATTACAGGGCTGTTAATCTTTGGAACAGCCTGGATGATGGTGTTAAAAAAGCAAGATCTCTTCACCATTTTAAAACATTAATGAAAAACAATCTGTTGGACAATTTCATTAACAATTAATCTGTAAATACTTATACTATAGACTAGGTTTTTATTATTCATATTTTATATCATTAACTTTAATTGTAATGGGCATTGAAAAGCCCAGTTGGGAATCGCTCAATAAATATGTATGTATGTATGTATATGCAGTAAGGAGAATTTACGTGTTGATAAAAAATATATTTGTACATTTTATTTGCTTTCTACGAGTTATTTTATAAAAGAAATAGAAAACATTTTTATCCGTGTTTCCATACGTTATATAAACACTCGTGGAAGTTTGGGAGAACTCAAAATCGCGTGGAAACACTCGCCCTACGGGCTAATGTGTTCCCACTATGATTTCTCATTCTTCCAAACTTCCACGAGTGTTTATATAACTGTATGTAAACATGGAAAATGTGTTCTATTTCTTAAATATATAAATGTTAGTATATTAAACTATTTTGGAAGTCAACTATAGACTTAATTTATAAATATCACACTATTTAAAAAAAAAAGTTTTTAAAGATGTTTGATATTTCACTAAGTGGTTTATTACATGAATCAAAAACACTGAAAGCCAAGGTCTAGGTTGTCTAACGTTTTGAGCAAAGGCCTATGCTCTAACAAAGCTGGGCCTTAATTCACTTGAAATGTAATAGACTTCCCATTCTCTGTTTCATTGCATCCATATTGCAACGATGTATGATCAGTATACATACATATTACAAAAGATCATTGAGACGAAGGGGGAAGACATGGGAGCAGGTTATGAAAAAAGGCGGGGAAGAGGGTTGGAATTGGGTTGTGCTGCATGCACATGGAAAGTTGATATCACGTAAGACACAGCTAACCCAATGATGCAAATATGGAAAATGGCCGTTAAAACGGAATAATAATTTGATAGTCCAAATTACTTTTTGTAGATCAGTTGGCAGTATGATACAAAATGACAAGAGATTGCAGGAAAGACGAGTAAGTTTATAAGCGAAAATTTATAGACATGGTGGCCCTACACTCAGAGCCAGATTAAGGATATGTTGGGCCTGGAGCTAGCGGATACATTAGGGCCTATATAGATCGTTTTCGGGTCGTTATACATAAAGCTGTCTTTTTTTCATGTTTCACAGATCAGTGTTGTAAACATCTGTGACAATTGCAATTGATACAAGACTTTTATGAAAGTATGCTAATACTCGCTAAGACCTTATTTTTAAGTTTGGTGTAAAAAAGGCCTATTTTTCTCCAGGGCCTTAATCCGGCTCTGTTGAGTTGATGGCAAATTGTTGACTCGAGTGAGATTCACACCTTAGAGATTCTGGTCCACTGCTCTACCAGTTTAACTACATTGCCAACTGGGAAAAGTGTGCTAAATAATCCATTTTAAGATGATAACAAGTGTTCTTTACCCAATAAAGTATGTAATGTTGACAATGTTGTAGTTTGGCTTTCTTAATTATCTGTTCATGTTTCCTTGTAGTTAATCAACTGCTGTAAAGCTGCATGGACCAGATTGAAGTATATGAGAGAAGAGAGAAAAGCAGCAAGAAATGGCATTGATACTACTGATAAAGGTACTGTATGTTGTAGTGTGAAACAGTACTCAAAATACACTCAAAGATAAATTGATTTTTATCAGTTGGTTAGTGTTAAAGTAAACAAAATATCCATAGAAACTGTTACAGAATTACAGTAGACAACTTGCAATATACCAGAAACACATGAAGTTATGTATTGTTACTACTATACATACATGTAAAACTATTAAATTTTGTAATTTGGTCTAGTGAATTTGTTTAAAATTCTGTTTGGCTTGACTGTACAGAATGTCTTCCTCTGAACAGATAGCTATTATATTTTACCACAAAGTTTGGAAACAAACTGATTACTAATCTACGTCCAGACTTATAGCCAGTAGGGCATCCTAGGATATGCCATGCAATGAAAAAGTGGATGCCCAAAATTTTGAAGAAAAAGGAAATTACTCACATGATTTGCCTAAAAATATAAATATATACAGTATGAAAAGATATTGCTTATCAGATATTTGACAGTTTACCTCAACATATACATGTATCAATAAATAATAAAAGTCTGACTCAAACTTGCCGGAGTTGTGTGAAAATCACTTGTTCTTCTCCAGACAGTACATGCAAAATCTACCACTGAATTTGGATGCCCCAATCCTGGCTATAAGCCTGTCTATGTCCTTTGGCTTGTCAAGTTCTGGTGTCAACTGACTAGCTCTTATATAGTGGACTTATATAGTGGACTTATATAGTTCACTTTGAAATGAATTATCACTCCTGCCAGTGAAATCAGTTTGTTGTTCACAAATTTTCAAACTACAGTACAACATCATTTATATGAGTTCGCTCACACATCCAGCCTGGCCCCTATTGTAAAGAAGTCCTTTCTTCTCAAGATTCAATTTCCAGGAATGTTTTAGTTTGATTGTCAAGTACGAGTTTGGTGCGATCCATCTCTTGTGTTTGATCGAGTTTAATCATTCTTCAGGTTCACATAAATGTACTTGATGAACTTGAGTGTGACGAAAAATGCTACTGTGCCAAGCATTAGGAAGAAAACGAAGCAGATCAGAATTGTCCATCCCAGGAACTGTGTTGTTTGGACTGCCCCAGACATGCTGGATCGCTTAACAAAGTAGAACATAGAGTAACCAAAAACAAACACACCAGTTGACCTAGCAACAAAAAGAGATTACATTTGTGAATCCCGAGGAACAACAATGACATCAAAGTTATGTACAGTATGATGAGCATAAGAATCATCAAGTCTTTGATTTGGTCTTTGATGACCAGTGAGTCATTTTCTCTTACCCTGAACCAAAAACAGATCTCCACCACCATCGATAATCCTCGCTGGACAGTTGGAAGTAAGTCAAGGCAATGGCTATGCAAGCTGTGACGCTGAGCAAGATTAGAAAGACAATCAATAGTATTCCATATAAGGTGTAATGATCATGGCCCCAGATAGTTGAAAATATGTAGTACAGCTCCACTGAGATAGCACTAGGAGGAGGAGGAAGAAGGGACATTTATTTTTTGCTTTGGTGGTGTTTCTTGTTTTGTTGATCTACTACAACGTAAGTGTATTAATACAGCTATAAAATTACCTGAATGGTAAAAAGCCACCAACTACCATGTGAACAAGAGAACTTCGATACCTGGAAAAAGATTTGACAACCATTCGCTCAACTCTCAATATGGTACACATACATGTTTGTCTGTTGAGCCACAGTACATTCAGTGCATGTCATGTTACAAACAAAAGTGCTGGAAAATTATACCACTCCCATCTTTTGCTGTGTTGTCTGTACTTACCACACAGGCTGTGGAATTTCTCTAGCAATGTTTTTGGTCCGGCAGGGAGCACTAAGAGGTGATGCCCAGTTTCGACCGAAAATTCCTCCAATGACCGTGAGAGGAAAACCAACTAGAGTAGATTGAGGAAAAAGATAAAATTAGAAACATAATGGTCTACCGATTATTGATGGGGATATAGGTAGAATGAGATGATCCATAATTATGGCAATGTTGGTGGAACTAATATCAACAAATAAACACCATAGAATTAGTTATTAACTTCATTAACATACCAATTATCCAGATGAGCATTAATAGGATTATTGTTGTGAAAGGCAAGGCTTGCGTTGACTGATTGTACCAAGCTACAGAGTTCATGATACTCCAGATCAGGAAAAATGGAACTGCAGAAAATAATGATAATTATTATATTTACTGTAGTCTCAGATTTGCTTCAATGCCCATGAAACAATGACTCCAAGTTGAGTTTGGTAACAAGATTGTAATGTTAATGTTTTTCATTATGCAACCTCAATTTAAAGCTGATATTAGTATACTGGTATTGATTTATACTGTAATATGACATGAAATATACCTGCAAATAATGTAGAAGTTAAGACAATGTTCCACACCCATTTTTCACCACCTATCTTCTTGTACATGGAACTTGCAACATATCCTGATATACCTAGTAAAACAAAAATGGTAATAATTGTATTTTTTTTATAGACAAACTTGTATAGCTTTTCCTAAATGCCATGGGAAACAGTACCTACCGTAAATTATTAAAATACTTACAACATGTTAATGCATAGATGAGAACTGCAGCAGTATTCATTGATCCATGCCTATGCAAAATATTTTACCAAAATCAACCAACTGAATCAACCTGTATTAAGTAGCCCTATTAAGTCCCAAGAATATTTTGAGCATAAAGCCATTCCCAGAGGGTGGCACAGGTTCAACTGTAAAATGTCTTTTGTGAAACTAAATTAATTTTACATATTAGTACCTGTGCACATTAAACATGCCAACAAGAGCCAAAAATATAATGCCAAAACAAATGGTGAGAAACTGGGAGCCATTTCCTGAAAAAGAAAAAAACAAGTTTTTGAAAAGTCAGTAATTTTGTTTGGACTTGTTTTTTAATACAATTATGCAACAAATACAAACATTTCCTAATTTTTCCTCCTGTCCTTTCCTAGAGTTAGGGTATTGTCTGACAAAATCAATGACCAAGTACCCATAGCTATCAGCCTTAACCAACCCACAGTCTACATGGCACAGTCTGCATTAAAGGACTACTTACCTAAGATTGCACAAAGCCAACTTTTGTGAGGTGGGGGACGAAAGACGTCTGTATGGATTATCTTCCAACCATAGTCATCTTGCTCTAAAACACAATTAATGAAGCACAATATAACTTCTAGTATTTAACTTATATATAGTCTTTACAATGGCAGTAGTAGGCCTATCACTGAGAAAAAATGCAGGTTTTCCGAGCTTTGCACGCGGCTCAGATGACCTAGGCGTGCGATATTTTTGTACTTCAAAAATAGTTATAATACTTCAAAAATAGTTAAGAAAGCAGTATTGCTGCATAATATAACATGTGCGCGTGCAGTGTGTGTTCGCTTCATGTTCGCTTGCGCTTCGCTTGTATCGGAGACTGGGTACTGGTACGTTGGTATGCGTACCAGCAAGATTTTTGCAAAAGCCAGCTGCATTTGTCTACTGCGATGTCTATCTTGGCGGTGAATGCTTGTCAGTTCAATGCTCTAATTACTTGAGATGCTTGAGATACCTGTACGACATGTCAACTGTTGTCTCATGACCATTCGCCAGCTTCCTTTAATTGAAATATACATCAAAACTCACGGAAAAATTATTTTTTAGATGTGCGATCAAACGCACGCCTCGCATTCTTCAGACGTGTGAGGAGGCATGCGCCTCAGTGATAGACCTGCAGTAGACCAAGGCGTAAGCAATCATGTTTTTGTTCTAATTGATCATGATATCAATACATTACATGTAACTTCTCAAGCGTACTTGAATACTGCTTGAAAGTAATCAAGTTTTTTTGCTTGAAATGAAGTAGAGTTGGGTTACTTTCTGTGTGGTACAATAATCCAAAGCAATCGAGTTTGCTAAGAATCAAATTTACACACAGATTTTTGTGCCCTGATGATTTATGATACAGTTTTGTAGTTTTACTATTGCCTTACCATCAACACTATTGCCTTACCATCAACACTATTGCCATCTTCATCGTCGATTACATTGTAACGAGCAAAATCATTTCTCAAAACTTTCATCTGCAAAACACAAATAAAAAAAATTCTATATTCCAATGTCTGATTTGCTTTTGTCAGTCAGTTAATTGGTCTGTCTGTCCATCCTTCCTTCCCAAAACTCTTCCCTCTGTCCTTCCCTCCCCCAAACCCTTCTCTCTCTCCATGCCTAAGGAGGGCTACTGGTAAGTATGCCTAAGGAGGGCTAAGTATGCCTAAGGATGGCTACAAACCCTTCTCTCCCTCAGTTGTTCCCTCCCCCAAATCATTCCCTCCATGATCCCTCCTTCCCCCTTTCCTTTTACATACCAAAATAATAGCCACAAAGCCAATCAACAAGAAAACAAGAACAGCAGAATTGATGATAGATAACCAATGAATCTATAGCAACAAATAAAGTAATAATTACTTTCTCAGAACATTGATTTTTCAAGAATTTTTGGAGCTTATGCCTGATTTGTTAAATATCAATTACTACACAGATATTACCTCTAAACTTTGTGGAAAGAAATCACCTCCCAAATCTTTGGAGCGTTCAGTATTTCTTTACAAAAATAATCATGGTACGTATTATCTTGTATTAATAAAAGTAAAACCGTTTGGCATTTACAGAGCCAAGTGATGAGAAATCCAGAAGCATGAAATTGTGATGAACTAGTACTACACTTACGTTGTCTCGATCCAGTTTACTCCATACGTAAACTGAATCTTCATAGACTCGCCACCTGATGGTAAAAGCTCACGACCACTAGTTGTAATATTAGCTGATATTATCTAGCATGAAAAAAAGAGACAATTTAGATATTTGTCAGCATGCAGACTGTATCCATGTAGTTTATAATACATTAATTGACTTTATAACCCTGCATGGTAGCCAAAGGATGTTTCTTACGAATGCATCATGATTTTGATGTTTGAGAGGTCAAAGAGAAACCACTCAATGCTTTCCTATTTTTTAAAATTACCTATACATATTTCTAGCTGGCATTATCCATAGTATAAACAATGATAAAATACTGCTAACTGGTAGGATGGGTCGATAAATTTTAAATAAAGAAACGCAAATTGGGAATGCAGGTACAATATTTATTATAATGAATGACAAGAAGTGCTTGGATAACTGAACTCTGAAAAGTCCCAGGTGGAAATCGAACATAACCTTATAATTGCACGTGAGTAATATTAAATATTTCTAAGTAATATTAGTTCAAATATTTATTGACAGGTTTTGCCAGTTGTATATTGAGCACTCTGGTCCCATTTCACTTTATGCTCTCAGGATGTGCGAGTCCCCAGTACTGTCCCATATGCAGTTGTCACCAACGATTGCAGTACGGGGTCACTCTTACATTCAGATTGTTCCATAACTGCACTGATAAGCATGTTCCCATGTATTTACATACATACACAATTATAGACATACAAAACATATTCATATACATAATGAAAGTGGCAGGGAGGCTACAACAGCATACACCAATTACTGTGGTCCCAGAATGAAGTAAAAACTAAGTAGTTTTAAAGTGCCTATTTGCCTTTGAGGATTTTACATATCGGTAATATTTGGGTCTTCCTGAGCAAAATCAAAATATATATGATCAGCCAAAAATTTCTTCATGGAGTTTGCTGTTGAAGTTACTGGATGTGATGTCACAAGAGGCATTCCAAACCAGTTTTCTTTTGTTACTTGCCACAAAAATGCCTCTTGGGACATCACATCCGATAACTTTAACAGCAAAAAAAGTCGGACCATGAAGATGAAATTTTCGGCTGACAAGATTATGATTTTGCTCAGGAAGACCCAAATATTACGAATATGTAAAATCCCCAAATGTGAGACAATTTAAGAATATTTCTGTTCAAGAGCTATACGGTAGTTATCACATATGGTAGTAGTTCAATGTCACACATGAAACCACTACACCTTTGTCACCTGGTTCCGAGTAGATAAATGATGAGAGCATCTCACTGTCAATCAGAAGGTAATTATAGGGTATTATTACACGATTGAGTCGGTTTTCTTTGATGTACCGCAGGCTTTATCTAGCATAAAGACCATGAATACTAATTAGATAAGAAATGAAGGAAAAACTAAGGGAAATCTTTGTCCAAGGTGGATAAAATGGACAACATTTTGTTGGAAAACCTCCTCACTCGTGAAATAAGTCAGATAAAGCCCTCGAACGTCGGGCTTTATGCTATATAAAGCCCTCGGACGCTGCGCATCCTCGGGTCTTTATATAGCATAAAGCCCTCCTTCTCGGGCTTTATCTCTTAATTATTCCCATTAGGGATAATTATTAGGATGACCATACCTTCTTGCCATTATACCTAATATTGAAATGCAAATGTATGAACACATAAACACTGTGAGTGTGAGGTAGAAGATGTCCCTCGCTGAACTGACCAACAAACCCATGTAGACGGATATCATCTACAAGACAAACAAATCATAACAAAGTTTCCATATATTATACAGTAAGATATCCCTAACTACATTAATTTGTTGAAAGGCCTATAATTACAGACATTGAACAGTGACATACCTAAAACTAGTTCAAAGTAATAATGGTCTTCAATTGCATTTCTCATAGTCTCCACGTCTTCAGGTGTCAGTGTCCTGATACACACTTCCTTGCTGGAAAATGATTCTAGTTTCATAATACAAATTACAGTTAAATATAATAGTAAGGCTATTGAACTTATTCATAAATGGCTGCCAATTATCCCCTCACAAGCGAGGTCACGACTGAGCGAAGCGAGAATGGTAATCTCGCTGCGGCAGGGATCCAAACTAAAGGTTTGTATATATATATATATATATAATTATTTATTTATTTGAGCAGAGCATGGTAGGACCACCAACTCCTTATAATGAAGTAAACAGTTGTTTTAGGTGATCCATTTGAATCAGACAATATTTGTGCAATGTTGTGAAGGGCAGCCATTGGCGAGTGGTGATTTGACGAACTACATAAAGAGGTAATATAATAGGTATGTGTGTTATATACAGTATTTAGACTTGCTAATTCCAAATCTGTTTTCACAATTGAAAATGGTTAAATATTGATTGATATATTGTTCAAAATAATATCAACGAAGTGGCTGGGCTGGCTCATTGCGATTAATTTCTAAGTACATAAACCGTTTTTAAGAAGGGTATGCACGTTCTCGGGGACACATATGTTATGTATTTAGACTCGGTAATTCCAAAACTGTTTTCAGAATTGAAATTGAGTAACTATTGGCGAGATAACGTTCAAAATCGTTGAATACGTACGATCAACAGACACGGTCTGGGCACTGGGGACCATAGATGGGGAAAGAAACTCTAGGGGTGAGGTGGAAGTTAGTAGAAAAGGTGGGCGAGGGGATTATTGCGAATTCGTATTTCTAGTGTATGTTTGGTTAGCCAAAGTTGCAACCTCGTCCCCACGTCATTTTGCCTCCACGGTGAAAAGTCGGCGAAAATGGCCCATGACCAGCCCAGAATTTCTGGGTGTTTTGATATAATTTATGTTAATTTAGGTAGTTTGTCTTTGTTTACTCTGTTGATGTAATAATGATGAGAAATATGCAACGCTCTGCAGACTTGTTCATGTAAAGCATTCATCCTTATCTTGTATAAATATCATGGACGAACAAGTAGATATCGACTGCAGTTCTTGACAATTAACGAAGCTCTTATATTTCTTATTTGTAACATGTGAATTTAGATGAATAAATTATACCATAGCTGAATTAATCGAGTTTTAGAACTGGCCAATAAGAATATGGAATCGACCAGCCGATCCCAGGGCCATTTTCGCCGACCTTCAACCGTGGAGGCAAAATGACAAAAGAGGTTGCCAAAGTTGGTCACCCGTGTGGCCTGGGGTATATATGTAAAGAGTGATAGAGGTAATTCTGTCTTGATAAAATATGTGAAAACTCCAATAATGTACATACCTTTAAAGTTAATTTGATATATTGCTTTAGCCATTCTATCACCTTTCAACACTTCTCCCAGTGTTAAACTCCTTTGCTCAATCTAAAAACGTTATTTTATAATTCCATGAACTTACACAGTTACAGTGCAGCCTTAGCCCCTAATTAGGGAATGATAAATTGTAACAAATAAATTACTAAAACCGTAATCTAGTATTCTTTACCTTCTTCGGAACACAAACAGGCAACGAATAATAATGGTAAGTTTCATGAGGATTGAAATAGGGCCCTACTTTATTCACAAAAAGAGCTACCTGCAAAAAGTAATAACAAAAACAACAAAAGCTGGATATTAATTGTTACAATGCATGTATTGAAACCACAATCCATATATGTATTCATTGTTATTAGGTTGCATGGGTTGCACAAAGCTAACATATTTTATTTTATAATATAAAGATTTCATAAACTAGCTGGTGCAAATTGCATTACGCAATTGGCATTTATAGGCCAATGTAGTGCTACAGTATAGAGTATATACATGTAAATTGTTTTAATACATTACTACCAGATTTATAGTGTTGAAATACAAATAAAAACTCTAAAAAGTTAGTCTACTGCCGAAATAGTGCCTAGGAGGAGTTCTAACATTTCTGGTGAAGCCCTTCGCCAGAGAGAGAAACTTAAAGCTGCGCTATTAAAGGACCAATTGAATTTTGAATTGTTGATTGACATGGACAAAACCCTTTTTAAGCTGGAGATATGACATGTAGACAAACATTTTTATACCTTTTTCCCATCCTGGTACTCAGTGGTACTCACAACACCGATCCATATATGAAGAAAGGCTAAAATAAGGAAGGGAACATTTCTCTGTTTTTGACATCTGATCGACGCCATTTTATTCAGGACATATGCACTGGGGTGACGTGTCAAATTTCCTTTTGAAATAATCACGGGGGGTGCATAACGAAGAATACACACTTACGCAAGAACAAATATTTACCAACATTTGGTTTTTGATGAGAACGGATGCATTTTAATATCATTCGAGTTTACAAAACTGAGAAAACGGTTAACAAAATCATGTATTTGCGCAAATTAAAACTTAGTTCAAAGTATTAGATTTTCAGAAACCTCACTTCGACGTCACTCTCCCCCCCCCCCCCCCCCCTTGGCGTCAAAGGTTCGCGAGATCAGCAATGGAAGCGTTGTCGTCAGCTGTAAAGAAGCATTGGTTTCTTATTGGAATTATCGGTGCAATTTTATCAGCGAAGTTAAATCCTTCAATCGGGGCTAAAGGAGGTTTACTAAAGCCCGAATTCACCGTTAAATATCTTGCAGTTTCGTTCATATTTTTCAACAGTGGACTGTCGTTACGAAGTGAAGACCTCACCAGGGCTGTAACTCGTGTCCGACTTCATGCGTTCATTCAAGGATTCACGCTTCTCTTTGTGCCTGCTTTTGTCGGTCTACTTTCGTCTACTTTATCGTACACCTGGCTTGATCACTGGCTTGTTCAAGGACTAAGAGTTGTGGGATGTATGCCACCACCAGTGTCTTCAGCTGTCATTCTCACAAATGCTGTGGGTGGCAACGAAGCTGCTGCAATCTTTAACTCCGCCTTTGGTAGTTTTCTTGGGATTTTTGTCACACCATTGCTGCTTTATCTAGTCATCGGGGTAACATCGACGGTCCCTTTTTCTAGTATCTTCACGCAATTATCAATAACCGTTGTCGTACCTCTTCTGATTGGCCAATGGCTGCGGACCTTTGTTAAAGAATGGATGGAAAAGAATAAACCACCATTTGGGACATTGAGCAGCTGTACGCTCTTGCTTATAATATACACAACATTTTGTGACACATTTTCGCAAACGTCCCTTGGAATTAGTGGTTCAAATCTTGCTATTATGGCAATAATAATCCTAATTCTTCAAATGGTGCTAATTTCTTTGACATTCTATGTATCCCGGATTCCATCGCTTAAATTCTCACCATCCGACAGTGTTGCGATAATGTTTTGTGCTACACACAAATCACTGACATTAGGGATTCCAATGCTCAAGATAATTTATTCCGGTTACTCATACTTGTCGGTTATTTCTATCCCACTTTTGATGTATCACCCAACGCAGATTTTGTTAGGAGGACTGCTGGTTCCAGTTGTGAAGCAGTGGATGGTAGGACAACAAAAAATTATGAAAGGTCCTTTGCTGGATGGAGAAAAGAAGGAAATAGATGCCGATGGCCTACCTGTTTAATGTTATTGGATATACTGTACCATGTATTGACATAAAAATAGCTTTCCAGCACATGCAATTAGTTAGGTATTTTGATTTCTTTGAAAGAAATAAATAAAATTTTAACTTTTTATGCCCCAGGGCTGATCAGTATCCAACTTCTCCTAATAGTGTCAATGGTTAACCAAGCATAGAGGTAATGAGAATAAAGAAAATGATCACCAAAGATAAACTGACATGTTTGTAAAACAATAACCAACTAGACTATGCTCATACTGGGCTTAAAAGGCAAAGGGATAACTTCAATTTAGTAGCTGTCACAAACAAGAAAAATGGTCTTAGCTAAAGTAATTGTATAGGCTCAACTTAACATCAACTGTAACTGGGAGTGGTCAGTGGGCAAGGGTGTCTATTGTTGTAATTCAATCTGGAATTAGCATACCATGTCAAATGCTTTTAAAATTCGAAGGAAAGTGAAAATGTATGGTATACAAGTGTATACCACATTAAAAATATATTAAAATTGCATATTGAAATTGCATATTAAAATTGCATATTAAAAAATTTATTTAATAAATAGTTGCCGAATGCTGCCATATGGAATATCAGACAATGTTTGATATGCTTCCTATTGCATATTACTTAAAAAGTGACAGTTCATGTGAGGTCATCAAGAACTACACACAAATATTGCATTTCTTGCCCTGCGATCATTTTTGGATGAGACTTCTAAAATCTGCTAAGTCTCATATAATAAACTTGGGCGGCTGTGGTCTGATGAAGAATACCAGCTGAGAGGTTTGCGAGACCCCCACGCTACAAAAAAGGAGACACTCAAGAGAGTCTCCGTCTCGGATGTGAGGTAGCCTCCCTCCCGAGAGAAGTGGCTGTATCCACGTGCTAGGGTCTTATCTCCGCTACCCTACCCCCACTGGTTTGTTTTGATCATTTGATGCATTTTATCACGTCTTGTAAAACGTCATTTCAAAGTAGTAGACCGATAGCGAAAAACGAAACATTACTGGGTGAGACATTTGTGTCTGCAATTCAGTTTCACTATGACTTTTTTATCTCAAAAATAATTACAAATATAGTAATTACCTCCGGGGATCACCCCCCGGCCCCGTTTTCATAACATTAGTACCCAGTCGCTTTTGAATCCTCAGGTCCGTTTTCTTGTTCAAAGACAAACTACTTTATCATGTTCTGCTTCTAAACGAAGTAAAATGTGCGTATCAATTTAAAAGGAACAGCAAAAGGGTATTAACTTCTTGGAGAGGGAATTCTGTCTGGATATCGGCTGGAAGCGTTTCGGAAAAATATTGGGTTCTGCCGGTGTCCTGCTTTGAAGGCCGCAGGAGTGTCAAACGAAAAGGTTGGAAAAGATTGAAATCATTGAATACTGTCACGATGATTGCAGGTCTACATTTCCTTCTCTACCTGATCACTGAGTTATATAGACGTGTTGTGAACAACAGATTTACGGGCAGGGCTATCGGTGATGCAGAAAGTGGGGAAGATGATGGAGATGTCAACAGACGTCGGGAAGGAAACTTGCATGATGAGGTTTTTGGAGACGAAAGTGGATCTCGCTCTGAACGGTTGAAGAAGATGAAGGGAATGCGAGCGAAGCCTTCTATGGTAAATGTTAGCGGCTTTGGACAGTGCATTGCAGTGCTGACAAGTGGTGGAGATGCACAAGGTTGGTAAGATTTCTAAGTTGACATAATTTATAATGAGGTATAATAATATAAATAATAAATATACTATATCTTTGACATTCTGTTATTATTATACACAGGAGAAATCCTGAACTCCAGATGGAATTATCAAACCCATAATACTCTGAATAGTTATCCTTGTCTTAGAACTTCTCTCAGTATATTAACAGATTGACTAGCAGACTTTAAATAAAAACTACAATTTATAATTACCACGAAAAAATAAGGATACTGTTACATAGTTATTTAAGATTTGAATTTTATATTTTAACCATTCTCAAAGGCATGAATCCTGCAATCAGAGCTGTTGTTCGTATGGGACTTTATGCTGGGGCAAAGGTGTTTGCTATCTGTGAGGTATAATTATATTTTAATTTCATTACCTGCCACAGTTTGACATTATACGCTGTACTGTACGTGTACGGGGGTATGGTATATGTTATATGGCATGAATTATTCATTAATCATTGTCCTGGAGTGAGGGCTATTCAATGAAATATTACCTTGAGGGATATACAGCTGTATGTATTATCCCAAGGGTTATCCCTGAGTGGAGCATTTAGAAATCATACTGTAGTTTGTACGATATTATATTATACCAATTAAAATACAACATATAGCTTTTGAAAGTCACTGATGTATTATCAATTACAGTGGTGGATCTAGGATTTTTAGAACAAGGATTCTCAGTATTGAGGTGCATGCCACAGTTACCAAGGTCTTCTGAGGTGTATTATGTGGGAGAGCTTGGAGTATAGACAGATGATACATGGATGATCGTCAAGCTCAAATCCTCAGAAAAATTATTCTGATGTCATGTTATCATGACTTAATTTTCTTGAAGGGCTATGAAGGAATGCTAAGTGGAGGGGATTATATCAAGGCATTATCTTGGCAAGGTGTTTCAGGGATAATAGAGAAGGTAACTGATGAACATATAATTATAACATACTGTACTACAGCTAGACTATGTGATTATTGGGCCTGCAATAACATCCAGCTAATATTCAGTTAATTTTTACACTTGGCCAGAGTCTGCCAGGCAGAATCAGTTTTGACCTGGGGAGTGATGACTGAACATAAATATAAGCTATAAACTTTAACTGGAACAATTTCCAAGAAAAATAACCAATTATATAATTTTACATTTATAAAACAAGTTTGTGTTTTTATCTTCATAGAGGTTTGCAATAGTTGTCAAAAACTGGTCTTCAACCATACAGACCAACCACGGAAATAATTGTTTCCAATCCCCAAAACAACAAATATCCTAACCCCGCCGCCTAACAAGTTTTCTAACCCCAGCCTAACAAGTTTTCTAACCCTCTTAGGCAGGGGCCTAATTAGTTTAAGGTTGAAAACTAATAGTTTTCAACCCTAATCCCCCAATTAGTTTTCTAACCCTAATCCCCGTCTAACAACTTTTAAGACACGATCCTACTTGTCCCCCTCCCTCGTCTCCCATACTTGGGGTCCTTAGTAAATAGACTCATGAGAGAGACTATTAAAGGTCAACTATACCTTTTGCAGTTATTCTATTTTTCGTTAGAATTTAAAAAGTTCAATTCAAAACCGAAGAAATAATTGAAATTTTATTACTCAGTAGTGTTTTTATGATCTGTTAAAATCGAGTTTTCAGCGCCTTTGCTAAACTTAGTTGAACTGCAACGACCGCGTCGGAAGAAAGCCTGGTACTACCTGTATGTGATGTCATTATGATGTCATAACTCATACGGCGAGAAAATACTATATATTTTGCTTTTGTTTTAGTGAAGTTTGGAATACTGTTTACTCTTGGGTGAGTAAAGTGACATACCAAATATCAAGCACTAACATATTATTTTGTTCAATAAACCTATTACAAGTATGACACTATGATTTCATACTGGTAATAGTGCCATTCTTCTCAAAACGTGGTCGTGCAACAAGAGATCCAAAGAAATACTCCTCAATAAATCCTGTGCTAGATCATGAAATTAATGTTTTCACTTTTACAAAGTTAGATGATATCTTTTTCAGAGGAAAATAGAACCTCAAAAGGTATAGTTGACCTTTAAGCATGTGCAGGGACTAGTAATTGACTGTTACACGCATGCACTTTACTCCCGGACACATGCACACACCATGGTTGGTATGCACGTTGAAGACCAGTTTTTAACAACTATATAATTACCTCCTTCATATGGCTGATTTTTCTCAGTATTATTTACCATAAAAGTTTGATAACTGAGCCCAACTTTTTTGCACAAGCAACCAATAAGATGCACCTATATATTTCTCTGTTCTGTTTTTACAAGTACCGTATTTACTCGATTGAGCGCCGCCCCCGATTGAGCGCCGCCCCCGATTGAGCGCCGCCCCCGAATGAGCGCCGCCCCCGAATGAGCGCCGCATTTGAGATCAAATTTTTTTAAAGAGCGCCGCCCCTGAATGAGCGCCGCACTAATTATTTTCAAATGCGGGGCTTAATCGAAGCACCGTCAGAATCGTTGAAGACGCTAATATAAAACAACCACAAATCTTAAATCAACCTCGGAAATTTATTTTCTTGTATTACAATGCTTTTTAGTTCAAAGTGAGTGTACTTTAAAGCTGTCGGGACATTTAGTGACAAAGACATTTAAAACTTGTTTATTTTATTGTTAAAAGTTCTTGTTATAATTCACAAATAAAAGATTTTTTTAAAGAGTGCCACCCCCGATTGAGCGCCGCCCCCGAATGAGCGCCGCATCTGAAGCTCTGAAAATTTAAAGAGCGCTGCGGCGCTCAAACGAGTAAATACGGTATTTCAGGTTTCATCTATGGCCGACTGTCACCATATTTATGTCCGAGCATTAATTTTGTATTTGTTTGGTGAAATCATGACTATAAAAAAGCCCTGTGAGTAGATCTTCTTGTAATCACTAATAATATTTAATGTTTTAGGGTGGAACTGTAATAGGAAGTGCCCGTTCTAAAGAGTTCCGTACTCGAGAAGGAAGGAAAAAAGCAGCATTGAATTTGATATCAAGGGGAATATCAAACCTGGTAATGTCTTGTAAAAATAAAAATGCCAATGGTCATAAGTAATTAGTAAAGGGTTTTAATTTTTGATTTTAAATACATCTAATTGGGTTTTTAGATAGTTATTGGAGGTGATGGGAGTTTAACTGGAGCCAATATCTTTAGACAAGAATGGAAAGATTTTGTTGAAGAATTTCTTGAAGAGGGTATAGAACGTACAATAATGTCAATATATGTAGTAGAGGTGTGCGTCGGATCGGATTGACATCTTTGAATCCGAAGGTTTGTCTGAGTTCCAAATCCAATCCGAAGCTAAAAAATGTAATCCAATCCGAAAACAGTTTATTAAATCTGATCCGATTCGATGATAAAAAATCGTAATCCGATCCGATCCAAAAAAAACTCTGTAAAACCCGATCCGAAGTCCGAACATATGTTATATATAACTTGCAATATCTGCAACCATGCTTAAGAAAAAATAAGCTAAATGCCAGCTAGGAAAAAATAAATCCTATCAGACAAAAACCTACAAAATCCGATCCAATCTGGCAGAAAAACAACAAAATCTGATACGGGTGCATGAATTTTTGTCCGATCGGATACGGATCAGATTCGGATTGGATTCACTGCCATCATCTGAATAGATATCATAGAGTAATTATTACTATTATTATTGATAAAGTTTTTGTATCTATATACTACATGCACACAGATAATATTGTTGTTTTAAATGTGTTGTAGCTCTAAAAGCTAGTTTTCTATGTTATAACAGCATAGAAAAAAATGGCAATGTTCATGCCACATACCAGGTCTCCCCAAAAAAACATCACCACGTTGCTCAGACTTGCTCTAATTTTGCCTGTTTCCTCAGCTCGCATGAGAGGGTATTCAGTTGCCTTAAGCGAGTCCAAACTTATTTACAGAGTACAAATGTCAGAACCCCGTCTTTCTAATTTCACATGAATCGCATGAATAAATTGCGAGTATGACTCAGTAAGGGATCTCCAAAAGCCATTTTTAAATTCAAGAACAAGGAAAATTTTTAATCTATAAAGTAATCTCAACTATATGTAGAACTTTTCATATTGTACATATTTTCGGCTCTGCAACCAGATCAGAATAGCACCAATATTGACTTTCTAACCATTACAGTTTTCTGTTTGCTAATATAATATGCGTAATTTAAGAATAATTAAGATGAATTTATGTATATAAGACATGAGTAGAAATGATTTAATGTTATATAAATTAGTAAATAAATAGCGTAGAGTCTGGCTGCTATTAATAGCTCAAAAAGCGGACAAACAAATCAAATTTGATTCACAAATGATTGCAAATGAGCTATTTCTTTTGTTATGGCTGCAAGAATTATGGGTAAAAGCGGACAAACATCGGTACTGACGTCATCTCGACGGACGTGGTCACGCCCATATGACCACGCCCACATGACCACGCCAACTTCTTGGAAAATCTTAATGCTTGCCCTCCCCGCTAAGAATTCCTAGTTAAAAAATCCCCTCTAAGAATTCCTAGGAAGGATGAGTATTCTCACAAACATCGCTTTGTGTTATAACTTTATTGGAAACAAAAAAGTTTTCTTATTATCCATACTTAATTAATGTTTTTTTATTTTCATGCAATTTGTTTGAAAGTATATTTAATCATGTTATTTTTTCCCAATATTGCAGGTAAAATTAAGCCCAGTGATGCTGAAAGCTGTGGTTATTTGAACATTGTGGGAATGGTACATAATTATACACCTTTCAAAACTTCTACCCTCCTCAGACTATAATTAGAGTTGTGCACTGCCAACATTTCTAATTCAATGAGCAAACAACTTAGTCTAAAATATAGCAAAGTGAAAAGGTGGTGAACTGCCAAGATTTTTAGTAACGAAATACTGACATTTCGAGCGGAGCCCAAGCGGAGTCTTACTCTGATGAAGGGCGCTCGAAACGTCAGTATTTCGTTCCTAAAAATCTTGGCAGTTTACCACCTTTTCACTTTGCTATATATATATCCAAAACACTGTCTACGCAGCACTCTACTTTTTTGAGGCGTTGTTGGCTTTTCTAGAAATCAATAGCCTATAATGTATGAAAGAATGAGTGGGGAATGTGAATACCCTGCACCCATTCTCCATACATAATCCCTGCCCAAGCTATACTGATCTCTAAAAAATGTCAAGAAGGCTCTGTTGAAGACCTGAGTGCTAGTGTAATGTATGTACTACAGTGGAGCCTCGCTATAATGCGCATCGTTATAACATGATGGGACTCGATATATCATACAAGAAGTATACGGCGAAGTATACGTATATCATACACGAAGTATATGCGTAACCAACGCGAAGTATACGCGAAGTATGCGCGTAACCTACGCGAAGTATACGTGAAGTATGCGCGTAACCTACGCAAAGTATACGCGAAGTATGCGCGTAACCTACGCGAAGTATGCGTATCATACGCAAAGTACACGCGTAACCTACGCAAGTATATGCGTAACCAACGCGAAGTATACGCGAAGTATGCGCGTAACCTACGCGAAGTATACGTGAAGTATGCGCGTAACCTACGCAAAGTATACGCGAAGTATGCGCGTAACCTACGCGAAGTATGCGTATCATACGCAAAGTACACGCGTAACCTACGCGAAGTATACGCGAAGTATGCGCGTAGATATAATCTACGCGAAGTATGCGTTATCACACGCGAAGTATGCGCAATCATACACGAAGTATATGCGTAACCTACGAACCTATGCGAAGTATACGAAATAATAAGTATACTAATAACGAGTATACTAATAATAAACAGAACATTACATAGCCGCTTGAAGATGCAACTTTTAAGGTGGTGTTTTAGTCGACAAAATTATTTGTTTTAGGTTGGTTCTATTGACAATGACTTTTGTGGAACAGACATGACGATTGGTGCTGACTCAGCCTTGCATCGAATTATGGAGGCCATTGATACAATTAGCACTACTGCTTCCAGGTCTGTCTGTCTGTCTGTCTGTCTGTCTGTCTGTCTGTCTGTGTGCTCTCTCTTGTTTTGTCTGTTTGTTTCCTCTCTTGTTGTTATTCTAACAGCAGTCCTGTGTATTTTTTAAATCAGTTGGTGAAAGCCTTCTTGTATCATACAACAATCTTATCTTTCCCCCACAGCCATCAGAGAGCTTTTGTGTTAGAAGTCATGGGCAGACATTGCGGGTGAGTTTCTTTTCAGTCTTTCAACTTACCTAAGTGTTATAACTACTCATCATCAGTCCTCAATTGTTTGAATGAATAAAAAACTAAAAGAAGATGTGTTGACGTTTTATAGCTACGAGTAGTCAACCAGCTTGTTATCCTTAGTTTGATTCTTATTCAGTTTCTGTTTGACGATAACGTTTTCAAACATCCAGGTATCTGGCATTGATAAGTGGCCTTGGATCAGGAGCAGATTGGGTGAGATGTCTTTATAAAATAACATGTTTACTTCGCAAGCTCTGATTGATCAATACCCGTGTTTGGATCAGGCTATCCAAACGCGGGATTTAAAGGAAATAAAACTAGTGTGTTATTGTTCTTTTATAAAAGAAATGCCTAATGGTTTGCGTGTTTGAATGGTGATCCAAACACTTGGGATGTTGCTCGAGTTGAGAAAAGGGTAAAAAACACTCACCTACAGCTCGTGTTTTTTACGCTTTTCTCAAGTCTCGCAACATCCCAGCGTGTTTGGATCAGGCCATCCATGCAAAATTTGAAAATTAGAAAATTAGAATTAGAATTAGAATTAGAATTAATTAATTAATTAATTAATTCGAATTAATTCGAATTAATTCGAATTAATTAATTCGAATTAGAATTAGAATTAGAATTGAAAATTAGAAGCTTTGATATGTTGGGTAATTTTAAGTCAGCAGTTAAGATTTTTCTTTTTTAAAATTAATAGTTTTTTTTGGGTTTTTTTGTTCATAGTGGGAAAATATGTAGTAGGCTTTATCTTATATGAAACTGTAATAAGTTTTATAAGTAAATTTAAGAATATATTGTTGTAAGAGCATTGAGACTATTGTATAATGCTCCTAATACGTCTATTATTATTTATTATTATTATTATGCAAACATGCAAACCATTAGGTATTTCTTTATTCCATTTATTTCTGGTCCAATTATTTATAACTTATATTCTACATACATACATACCCCAGCTTCTCCTAATCATGATTTTCAGTACTGTATGTTAAAGAGGAACTAAAGTATAACAGACTTTTCACAGTATTTTGATATGAACTGCCTTTTCAAAGTAATATTCCCCAGTGTTAATCCGAAATATCATGGAAATTTATAACTAATATTATTATTTCCATCCTCTTTCATTAGATTTTTATTCCTGAAGACCCTCCTGAAGATGGTTGGGAAGACGAGTTTTGTAATTTCTTAAAAAACGTAAGTCTCTCAGTCTCAGGGTTGCCATGGTCACAGGATAAATTGGAGGAAAATAGAGTTTTTGTGGTGTCTCTGTTATATGCTTGTTATTTTCAGGTTTGTGTTTTAATAATATCGTTCTACATGTCTCTTTTGCAGGCACGCGAGGCTGGAAAACGGCTCAACATAATTATTGTAGCTGAAGGAGCCAAAGACGTTCACGGAAATGATATCACAGCAAGCCAGGTTACTAAGGTCAGTGAGTGACCGTAACCTTCCGAAAATTAACCCCCTGAAAATTAACCTCCCGAACATTAGCCTTCCGAAAATTAGTCCACCGAAAATTAGCCCTCCGAAAATTAACCCCCCCGAAAATTAGCCCACCGAAAATTAACGCCTCCGAAAATTAGACCCTCGGAAATTAGCTCCCCGGAAATTAACCCTCCGAAAATTAGCCCCTCCGAAAATTAGCCCACCGCAAATTAGCCCCCGGAGATTAGCTCCTCGGAAATTAGCTCCCCGAAAATTACCCCCTACATCTTGGACACAAAAATTCTTCCGATAATAAGCCTCCAAAATATAAGCCGTCCTGAAAGCTTGTTTCACACTCCGTTGTTATCTTTGTCTTGCAGTTAATAAAAGACAGGCTTCAATATGATACACGTACGACAGTTCTGGGTCACGTACAACGTGGTGGAGCACCTTCAGCATTTGATAGAGTTTTGGTAAATACTGTAGTAACACATTTCACGAGGGAACTTTATGTTTGGCTACGGGTAGTACAGGATTCCCCATTTGTCGTGCCATTTGTTGTGCTATTTGTTGTGCCTTTTGTAAATAAAGATTGTATTGAGTAACTATTGTTCAGCAAATGAAGCCAGAAGTAACGCGTGGCGGCCATCTTGAAGGGACCACGCTATATAGTTTTGCTGCAGGCGACAGAGACTATCTGTCTAGACTTTCTACGCTTTTCTCAACTCTCGAAACATCCCAGCGTGTTTGGATCAGGCCATCCAAACACGCAAACCATTAGGTATTTTTTTAATACGAAATAACACCCAGCGCATTTTGCCTCCACGGCGGAAGGTCGGCGAAAATGGCCCTGGGATCGGCTGGTCCATTCTATAATGCAATTGGCTTGTCATAAAACTCAATTAATTCAGCCGAGTATAATTTATTCATCTAAATCTGAATGCTGTCTTCAAATCTTACAGCAAATTAGAAGTGATAGCTTTCTCTAAATTGGATATATGCTTCTTCATACCTTTTGTGTAAGAGATAACCATGGATGTATGGTGGATTATTAAGCTTGTTAGCTGCTTTTATGCCGACGAATGCTGACATGAATAACTCTGAAGAGCATTGAATATTTCTCAATTATTCAGGTCAAAAAAGTAGACAAAGGCAATGCAACAAAGACCACAAAAATTATTTATATCTAAACACCCAGAAATTCTGGGTTTCATGTGACCAGCCGATTCCAGGGTCATTTTCGCCGACCTTCCACTACGTGGAGACAAAATGCCCCTGGGAACGAGGTTGACAATGTACTGCAAATGAATGCTCATAATTGTTTACATATAGGCATCACGTATGGGAGCTGAGGCAGCCCTAGCAGTGTTGGATGATGATGAACATTCCCCACCGTCTGTTATTTGTATTGATGGCAATCAAATTGTAAAGAAACCGTTGATGGAGTGTGTTGAAAAGGTGTGGCGTTTTTTGTTTTTTGTTTTTTATCAATTTTTCAATTTTTGCTTTTCTGTTCTTCCCTTTAATTTCAATCTTTTATCACACTTATGTAGACTTTGAGTATTCAAAAAATAATCAGTGAAAAAAGATTTCAAGACGCAGTTAGCCTGCGTGGCCGGTATGTTGTTAAATTTGTTGTTGGTGGTGGTGGAGGCGGTGTTGGTGCCGTCGGTGGTGGTAGTGATGCCGGTGGTGGTAGTGATGCCGGTGGTGGTAGTGATGCCGGTGGCGGTGCCGTCGGTGGTGGTGATGCCGGTGGTGCTGGTGCCGCCGGTGGTGGCGCCGCCGGTGGTGGTGATAGTAGTGGTGGTTCCGGTAGTAGTGGTGGTTCCGGTAGTAGTAGTGATGGTGGTGCCGCTGTCGGTGGTGGTGGTGCCGCCGGTGGTAGTAGTGGTGGTGCCGGTAGTGGTGGTGCCGGTAGTAGTAGTGATGGTGGTGCCGTCGGTGGTGGTGCCGCCGGTGGTGGACTGGTGGTGCCGCCGTTGGTGGTGATGCCGCCGGTGGTGGTGGTGCCGCCGGTGGTGGTGGTGCTGCCGGTGGTGGTGGTGCTGCCAGTGGTGGTGGTGCCGCCGTCGGTGGTGGTGCCGCCGTCGGTGGTGGTACCGCTGGTTGTGCCGCCGTCGGTGGTGGTGCCGCCGGTGGTGGTGGTTCCGCCGGTGGTGGTGGTGATGCCGGTGGTGATGCCGGTGGTGCCGCCGGTGGTGCTGATGCCGCTGATGCCGCTGTGCTGATGCCGCCGGTGGTAGTGCTGATGCCGCCGGTGGTGGTGCCGCCGGTGGTGGTGGTGATGCCGATGGTGCTGGTGCCGCCGGTGGTGGTGGTGATGCCGGTGGTGCTGATGGTGCTGGTGCCGCCGGTGGTGGTAGTGATGCCGGTGGTGGTGGTAGTGCCGTCGGTGGTGCCGCCGGTGGTGTGGTAGTGATGGTGGTGCCGTCGCCGCTTGTGCCGGTGGTCGGTGGTGGTGGTGGTGCTGTTGTTTTTGTGTCGTTGTTATTGTCGTTATCGTCATCGTTGTTGTCTTTCGTTCTTGACGTGTTTTTTTCAGATCATTCCAGAACACTTTGGACGTGTTTAGAAAGTTACGTCTGATTGCTCCCCCAAGTGACGGCCCCTGCGTTGCCAGTGGCCGGTGTACGGTACGTCAGAACATTTACAGACATTCAGCTATATGAGAGAAAATATACTGCGCAGAGAAACTGAGGTTGTTTACATAAGCCGCCAACGCTCTTATAAAAATAAATCAGAATTTGCAGAAATATGAATCAAATACTAAAAGGTTGGTGTACTGCCGTAATAGTGTGGAGGAGGAGGTCTAACGTTTTGAGCGAAGGTCCTTCATCAGAAACGTTACACCTCCTACACACTATTTTGGCAATACACCAACCTTTTAGTGTTTTAGATTTGTATTCTTATAAACAGTCTGTGGCCAGTTCGGTTTTCAACCAAAATAAGCCGCGCGCTGTTCGGGGCATATATTCGTCACAGTGTATTTAGGCCCCTGTTTATGTTAACCGCGGCCGGCTTATTTAGGCCACGACTTATTTTATTCCCGGCTTATTTCCCTCTCATATAAACGACCCTTTCTTTGCTCAGGGCTTCACTGTGGGATTAATTAATGTTGGTGCGCCTGCTGCTGGAATGAACTCCGCTGGCCGAGCTGCGGTCAGGCTTGCACAATTTGAAGGTCACACCGTACTTGGGATCAAGGATGGCTTTGATGGACTCATGGCAGACAAGGTAAAGCTGGGTAAATTATCTACTCAGTTAACTAGCCTGCGTATGTAGAAAATAATCTTCTTGAGCTTGCTCTGGTTCAGGCTTGGACTTTGCCTTATGTGGGGACATGGACAAAACGGGCCTCTGGAGCCTGGGCAGACACACCCATAATGTCACACACCCAATGTCTAAGAACTGCGCTCATCCTCCCATGCACAGTTGAGTCCTGCGAGAGAACATTCTCAAAGTTGCACTTCATCAAGAATCCACTGAGATCTCTGCTTATAATAGTCAACAGTATTTGGAAGCAGAGATTATTTGTTCTGTAGAATTTGATTTACTGAAGGCTATTGATAACGAGGCAGTGTATCAAAAACTTACGTTAAAGTCCTCGGAAATGGAACAGCTTCTTAACGGGCCCCTACCCGGCTGAAATGGCAAGGAAAAGGGTCCAGTCCAAGCCTGCTCTGGTTCTTCCGATTAGTGACTCGGCTATTCCCAATATTCTGAATTAGAGAACTAGAAGTGTTAGAAGAACTAGAAGAGAGAAATTGAGAGGAATTATGCTCCCCCTTAGGTCAAACCAATTCCATGGCAGCAGGTGAATGACTGGACCAATGTTGGAGGCTCGCGACTTGGTATTAAAAGGTCAGCGGTAAATTCTGGTTACAGGCCCGTTAAATAGCTTTCCTTTTTCTTTATACACTTTAATCCTAATTATCCGTAGTTTAGTTATTCTAGCTACCCTGGTTATAACCCTAGTAATCTTAGTTATCTTAGTCACCCTAGGTACCTTACTAACCTTAGTTATTCTAGTTACCCTGGTTATCCTAGTTATCCTTAGTAATCTTAGTTGAATAAGGCCACAGTGTAGTGCGCGTAAATGCTGTAAATTGTCGTGACATATTTTAGCGTGTTATTTCTACATCTACAGGACGTTGCCAAGTAAATTGGGTTTAGACAAAGTTGCTCAGAAGTTTAGAAAGTTTCACATTCAAGGTCTAATCATTATTGGAGGATTTGAGGTAAGGTTTAGGCTGGGTTATGTGACGTCGTATTATGTACATTATGTTACACTATGTTGTGTCACGAGGTGATATGGTGTCGTGGTGTGATGTGGTGTGGTGTGATATGGTGTGGTGTGATATGGTGTGATATAGTGTGGTGTGATAATGGTGTGACATGGTGTGGTGTGATATGGTGTGGTATGCGATAATGTGGTGTGATATGGTGTGATATGGTGTGGTGTGCTATAGTGTGGTGTGATATGGTGTGGTGTGATATAGTGTGGTGTGATAATGGTGTGACATGGTGTGGTGTGATATGGTGTGGTATGCGATAATGTGGTGTGATATGGTGTGGTGTGCTATAGTGTGGTGTGATAATGGTGTGGTGTGATAATGGTGTGGTGTGATAATGATCTGGTGTGATATGTGTGGTGTGATATGGTGTGGTGTGATATGGTGTGGTGTGGTGTGATATGGTGTGGTGTGGTGTGATATGGTGTGGTGTGATATGGTGTGGTGTCATATGGTGTGGTGTCATATGGTATGGTGGTGTCATATGGTATGGTGGTGTCATTTGGTGTGGTGGTGTCATTTGGTGTGGTGGTGTCATTTGGTGTGGTGGTGTCATTTGGTGTGGTGGTGTCATTTGGTGTGGTGGTGTTATATGGTGTGGTGGTGTCATTTGGTGTGGTGGTGTCATTTGGTGTGGTGGTGTCATATGGTGTGGTGGTGTCATTTGGTGTGGTGGTGTCATTTGGTGTGGTGGTGTCGTTTGGTGTGGTGGTGTGATATGGTGTAGTAATGTAATATGGTGTGGTGTAATGTAGTGTAATGTGATGTGATATCATATGATATGGTGATCGGATATAACACGGTGTGGTGTGGTGTAGTGTGATGTGATGGTGTGATGTCACATGATATGATGTCATATGATGTAATGCGATATATGGTGTGATGTCATATGGTGATATGGTGATGTAATACGATGTGGTGTAATGTGATATATACGAGTTGTTCGTGCACTGACGTATCAATTTAATTTATTAGGCTTACCAAAGCGCCCTGGAGTTAACAGAGAACCGCGAGAAATACAAATCCTTCTGTGTTCCCATCGTGGTCATTCCTGCTACAATAAGCAATAACGTTCCTGGGACAGAGAGCAGTCTTGGTACAGATACCGCTCTTAATGTTATTGTCGAAGTAAGAGTAATTTATAATTACTATTCTGTTAAGATATAAGTCAATCCTTTTTCACCATCTAAAAATATGATTATTACAAAGTTATGTGAGGTTGAAAACTAATCGATACAGTGTTTATGCAAACTATTTTATTATGAACTACGCAAAAAAGAGCGGCAGACATATGTACGCTTTGCGTACCTATTTTTAACCACTTGAAAGGAAGGCTTACGACACACGTATAGGCAGCTCTGCATAGACCGAGCATATATCACATATTAGTAAAAACGTACTAGTTTAATGAAAAGGCTGTAATCTGATTGGCTACGCTGCTAGCTAATTGTCGATAGACATCACTGATCTCGAAAGAAGACTGGGTCGAGCAACTATTGTTCAGAAAATGAAGCCGGAATTCCGCCATTACTAAGGGACCAACTGAGGATCCTATGATGTTTTTTGTTGGATTATGTGCTCTTACCATCGACAAAATAAAATAATTTTACTATAAAGAGGACCAGAAGACATTTTCAAATTACTGGGTAAAACGATTCATGGCCTACCTACAGATTTACTGCGACTTTTGTCCCTTAGTAATGGCCACCGTTGGCTCTAATTATCCAGTGAGAGAAGCCTAATATGAGACGTCAAATTAGGTTCAAGATTTTATGCATTTTGGCCAGAAACTAAATCTATCTCGTGAGCTGACCAGTTTGATTTGCTTGCAAACTCGGAGCTTCTAATGATCTCTCGTCAATTTACATGATGCAAATATGCAAGCTTCAAAATCAGCTCATCAGATACAATATATATAGAAAGCTCAATCCAGTCCTATTTTTGAGATCAGTGGTAGACATCGATTAGCGACGAGTGACATGTAAAGATGAGTTTTTCGCAAAAATAAAACAATGTTTATATCTCGTTTTTCGAAATAATTTTATAACGAACCTTTTTACTAAAACAATTAGATTATTCACTTTTCCTCCTAGTCAGTTGATCAACTGAAACAGTCGGCCAGTAGCGCCACCAAACGCGTTTTTATTGTTGAAACGATGGGTGGTTATTGTGGTTACCTGGCAACGCTTGGTGCCCTAGCTTCTGGAGCTGATGCAGCGTACATCTACGAAGAGCCCAGTTCAATTGAAGATATTCTGGTAAGATGAAGTCAATTGTTAAATCCAGTCAATTGTTAAAGGGATATACTCCAGCCAAAATACAAATTCAGTTGATATGAAAGATCTTACTGATTTTAGTTTATTCCCAAAGTTTCAGAATTCCTATCAATTTAGTTAAGAAGATATGGCTAGTGAAGTTGAAAATTTGAAAATTTGAGGAAGCCATATTCGTTTTGAAAATATGACGTCTTTGAGTGATTCTTTATCGACAGTGGAGTTGTTTTGATGGCGATCACATAGTGATAGCTGTTGTGAATGCTCTTTGGACGAAAATTAGTCGAAATAAACTATTTAGTTCCCCAGATAGAATCACTCAGTGACGTCATATTTGAGAAACAAATATGGCGTCGAAATTGGACAAACTCTCTAACTTCAACTAGCCATATCTTCTTAACTAAATTGATAGGAATGCTGAGACTTTGAAAATAAACTATAAAGTCAGTAAGATCTTTCATATGAACTACATTTGTATTTTGACTGGAGTATCCCTTTAAACTTAGTGGACTGTATCCTATTTTCAACTACTAATTACGCAGTTTTGAACAAATATAAGCCCAGGGCATATAAGCCCAGAGCATATATGCCCAGGGCATATAGGCCCGGGGCATTTAGGCCCAGGGCATATAGGCCCAGGGCATATAGGCCCAGGGCATATAGGCCCAGGGCATATAGGCCCAGGGCATATAGGCCCAGGGCATATAGGCCCAGGGCATATAGGCCCAGGGCTTATTTTCCGGGGTTTACGGTATTGCAATATTATCTTTCGTATTTTTAGCAAGACTGTAAACATTTGGTCCATAAAATCCAGAAGACTGGGATAGAACGCGGAATCCTTTTACGGTATTGTATTGACGTTCCGGTTTAGCCTTTTCCTTTTTCAATCTGTATTCTCATTTCTTTTTACCAGTCCTTATTCTGTTTGGTTCTTCCTCTTTCACTTTTAGAAACGAAAAAAGCAGTGACTATTTTGGGACAGATTTTCTCACCGCGCTTTATCAGGCTGAAAGCAAAAACGTCTTCACAGCAAGAAACTGTGTACTTGGCCATATTCAACAGGTAAATGTGTGTGTGTACTTGGTTATATTCCGATTTTTATATAAGCTTATTTTAATGCCTATTTAAACAATGCAATGATGAAGCGGTTTCCGATAACATTTCTTACTAATGTATGTGTTTCTCCCTTATTCCTTCCTTCTTTCATTCCTTCCTTTACCCCTCCCTACTTCCTTCCCTCCTCCCTCCATTTGCTCTTTCCATATTTTCATCTTTCCTTCCCTTCCTCCTGTCCATTTTTTCCTTCGCTCCTTCATTCATTCATTCCTTCCGCCTCCCTTCTCTTCCTTCCTTCCTTTCTCCCTCCCTTCCTCCTTCCTTGCTTCCTCCCTCCCCTCCTTCCTCCCTCCCTTCCTCCCTCCCTTCCTCCCTTCCTTCTTTCCTCCCTTCCTTCCTTCCTACCTTCCTTCACTCCTTCCTTCACTCATTCCTTCACTCCTTCCTTCCTCTCTCCCTTCCTTCCTCCCTCCCTCCCTTCCTTCCTTTCTTGCTCCCGCACTTCCTTCATTCCTCCCTCCCTTCCTTCATTCCTTCATTCCATCCCTGCATCCCTTCCTCCCTCCCTTCCTTCCTACCTTCCTTCACTCCTTCCTTCACTCATTCCTTCACTCCTTCCTTCCTTCCTTCCTCTCTCCCTTCTTTCCTCCCTCCCTTCCTTCCTTTCTTGCTCCCGCACTTCTTCATTCCTCCCTTCCTCCCTTCCTTCCTTCATTCATTCCATCCCTTCCTCCCTTCCTCCCTTCCTTCCTCCCTTCCTTCCTACCTTCCTTCACTCCTTCCTCTCTCCCTTCCTTCCTTTCTTACTCCCGTATTTCCTTCATTCCATCCCTGCATCCCTATACCTTCGCACCTTCCCTTCCTTCCTGCCTAAAAACATTGTTTTTGATTTCTAGGGTGGTGCACCGTCTCCGTTTGATCGAATCCTGGGTATTCGTTTTGCTACCCTAGCAGTAGAGTTCATTATAGAGAAGATCAAAGATAACATGACAATGGCAGGTAATTATAGAGAGATCTTAAGAGAGAGGGCAGGATATAACTAAATAGTCTTCGAATTTTTAGTTGTATTTATCCTTAAGATAAGCATTGAAATATAACGAATTAAAAAGTCAAGGAACTGTCAACCTTTTTGAGTTTTTTATTCATATTTTCACACCACCTACAGCACACTATAGTCTAAACTATTTGTTTTTCTAGGCGAAGTTGATGCTCAGGGCTCTAATTCATCTTGCTTGGTTGGCCTGCAGAAAAAACAAAATGTTTTTACGCCTTTGGATGAATTGAAGAAAGTCACCGACTTTCCGTAAGTAAAATTTAGACCACGTAACATCTAAAGTCTGTTCATTTGGTAAGGTAAGACATGCGTTTTGACAGGGAGGCTGAATGAAGGAAAGAAAGGAAGGAGGAGGAAGAAGAAGGAACTAACTCTGCAATATAGGACAAGCAGAAATGGTTGAATAACAAATAATTTATTTATTATCAGACCCAACCAGGACCAGGTGCGAAAATACAACATCAAGGCCTTCCGGTTGGGAATTGAAACCCGCGATCCTGTAGATAAGCGGTCGATTGTATAAAACTCTTAACTACGATTTAACCTCCGCAGAGGCACAGGCAGAGGGGAAATCGCTCGGCAAAACCACGCCTTCCGCCCGCGTTCCTTTCACCCAGCGGTTTTCTCTCTTACTATCGCAGTTACTTCATGATACCTCAGTATCCACTAAGTTAAGAATTTTTTTTTTATAAACTTCGCCTTACATGATTACAATAATATGTCAATACATTCATATACAAATACAAGTTAGAAGGCTGAGAAAACCGCAACAGCTGAAGGCCAATTACTGCGGATCCATTCATTAAAATATTTTGAATAATGAGGTACAAAAAACTGAACAGGAAAAAGAAATGAGTAGAATGAAAAGAAAACAGAAACAAACATACAGGTAGACAAACAGACAGACAAACAATCAGACAACAAGCAAACAAACAAACAAGCAACTAATCAAACAGACAATTACACAAATTAGAAACAGTCTGAAAAATCACACGAAGACCAAGGACACGAGTGTAGTTTAAAAACAACAAGAAGGGAGGTGCCATTATGAAAGAGGTCTATGCAGCGCACGACACAGACTGTCTTCCATGTACGTGTGTCCTCAGCGTTGAATATTGAGCGTAGAGCAGAATCATAGTAATTTTTGAGATTATTTTTAAAGTTTGTCGGAGATGTTGTGTCACGGGGCACTTCCTTTGGTAGCGCGTTCCATGTCCTTGTTGACATGACCAAGTATGATCTGTTGTACGTTGATGTTCTGCACAGTCAGGTCCACTTAGTTAAGAATAAAGGTGTATTAAAGTGCACTACTTTATAAACCGAGTCCAGCGCGACCCTGGAACTCTAGACCACTCTTGACCACTCTTGGCATTGTTGTGTTATACATTTAATGTGGGTTCTTGGATTAAACAGACGATATATGGACGATTGTCAAGTACAAATCCTCAGAACATATTTCTGATTCTCAGCAGGGATCGAACCTGTAACCTTTTGAGTGCCTATTTGCCGTGAGATTGTTTCTGTTCTTCTTTATCAGACACCGTCTCCCAGAAAGACAATGGTGGTTACATTTACAGCAACTACTGCGCATCATGGCTAAACATGAACACATTTACGAACGAGAAGCAGAGGACGAGGTCTGAGACTATTAAGTTAGTGCACCTTTATTTTTGTACAGTTAATAAAAAGCACATGTATAGTCACGTGGATTTTAGTAATTCTCTGAGTTATATAAAACAGAAACAAACAGACAGGCAGAAAAACAGACATGCAGTTTGACACACATATATAGCAAAGTATATATATATAGCAAAGTGAAAAGGTGGTAAACTGCCAAGAATTTAGTGACGAAATACTGACGTTTCGAGCGGAGCCCTTCATCAGAGTAAGACTTAAAGTAAGTAAAGTAAGTAAGACTTAAAGTAAGACTTAAAGTAAAACCTAAGGTCTTACTTTGATAAAGGGCTCCGCTCGAAACGTCAGTATTTCGTCACTAAATTATTGGCAGTTTACCACCTTTTCACTTTGCTATATATTCAAAACACTGTCTACGCAGCACTCTACTTTTCTACTATATATATATATATATATATATATATATATATATATATATATATATATTTATATATATTTATATATTTATATATTTATATATATTTATATATTTATATATATTTATATATTTATATATATATATATATATAGCTACTATAGTAGGATATTAGCTATCTCAATTGGATTGGCTCCTCTACTACTGGGCTATCACCTCACATCCTAACAGTATAGAGAAAAAACAAGATGGTGGTGTTTTTAGGTCGAAAAAAGCTGAAATCGATGGTTTTATAAAGAAACGCCGAACTAAGTGTTTGGCTATATAATAAAACAATTATACCATTCGCTCTCGTCGTATACTACTCGAGTTCATGGTATCATTGTTAATTAGTATATATATATATATATATATATATATATATTGAAAGGATTTATGGTGAAGGAAAATTTCGAGTGTTGGAATACATACATTTTAAATATATATATATATATATATATATATATATATATATATACTGTATTAGTGTTAATTAACTTAAAAGTTCGTTGTTACTCGGTGTTTACGCCGGTAGACGATCTTCAGACAACTGGTAGAATATATTTTATTTTATTTAGAATTTGAACTATTCTCTATATCATCTTGATATTGAGCACTCTATATTTAACGAGCACTCTATATTTAACTCTATGTTACCTATATATACTTTTAAATATAGAAATATATTGCACTTATGATTTGTTCGCGAGATAGCGAGCATTTGGTTTTTTGAGATAACCAAGTTCTAGATCGCGAGATTCTTTTGAGTAGAACTCAATTTAACGTCGAATTTGTGTCGCTTTTTGATTATAATCAAATTTGAGATAAACGCGCGCATCACATTTCCGCTGTCAAACGTCGACATTTTTATGAGCCGAACCTAATGGCAATGGAAATTAGCCGGAAATCCTTTGTTCCAGCTCATTTTAATTATGTTCGGCTAATAAAAAGTTCGACGTTTGAAACGGGGCATCAGCGACAAGGAAATGCAAACACAAATGTTGGAAAACAGCCGTCGGTCTATTTCGAAATATACTCTAGAAGGTTCGCCATATCCGCGGCGTCTCGTATCTTGACAAGCATTTTGATATGAGGAGTTATTTCGGATCTGCGATACCACATGGCGCAGGTTTGCGCGTCGAACAGACCCAGAAAATTCGCGGGATAGAATTCCTGAGCGTTTCAAATGAAAAACAAAGCTCTTGATTATTGAGGAAACTATGTTGAAAGTTCGCTTGTACTTCCTCCTAAGGGTATTGAAAACACGAGTTGAAAAAACGAGGCGATGCCGGGTTTCCTGATTAGCCGACCTAATTCGAATTTGGATCTGGCCCAATTCAAGAAAATCCCGTCAGACGCAGCTGAACTTAGTAGACACTTCCCGAATTGTTACGGAAATAATGGCTTCAAGGTGGCAATGTCGAGATGTAATATTTTTACTGCCTAAAGATAAAGTAACCTTTATTGAATTATTGGGAAAGGTCGTGGGTGACCGTGAGGTACTAGGTCTGGGTCGTCTTCTGGACGATCTTTTTTAGTGTAATAACCTCACGGACACCTCAACTGCTAGTATTCCATCTAGCCACGATCATTGGGAAATGTAAAAGGTAGTTTATTTCAATTTCGACTCCATATTTGTTTCTTAAATATAACGAGTCTTCTATCTCGTATTATGCCTAAGAAGCTCCTCTACTTTCCTGCATGAGGAACTAAATAGTTTATTTCGACTAATACTCCTCCAAAGACCACTCACAACAGCTATCACTATGTGATCGCCATCAACTAAACAACTCCACTGCCGAAGAGAAGTACTTATACTCATAGACCTCTTTCATAATGGTGACCAATTTAAATATTCCTTTATGTGCATCTTAATTAGCCTTCATGGCCTCGTTTGTGTGTCGGCAATTCAAAATAATCTTTGCTTCCTAACGAGGTTATAAAGGCTAATTTATATGCACATAAAAAATATTTAAAATGACAGCCATTGACGTCATATTGTTAAAGGTGCCGTCCAGTCCATTCTGCGCATGTCTACGTTTCTGTTTACATCGTTTGTTTACATTGCATTATATAAACATTGAACATGAAGTATTGCGGATTTTTTCACACGCTTGAGCTTTTCCGCCCAAAAAGTGTGTTATAAGAAGCTGTTTGGTTCCTAAATGTTGATAATATATCAAACTACCACTCGTGTCTTCGCCACCTTTGACGAATACTCGCTTTGAAATATGACACATGCGCAGAACGGACTGGACTGCACCTTTAAACAAATATGGCGTCAAAATCCTCAAATTTTCAACTTCACCTGGCCATATCTTCTTAACTTAATTGATTTGAATACTGAAACTTTGCAAATAAACTAAAGTCAGTAAGATCTTTCATATGAACTACATTTGTATTTTGGCTGGAGTATCGCTTTTAATGCTGAAGATGACCGCCGCTGAGGCCGTCGAAACGTCAGTCACCAACAATAGTCTTTAATGATACTCCTAGATTAAAACCATTTTCTTTATAAACACAGGTTCTTGTAAATTAGTTTAGATAGTGTGTTAAATCATATTAGTTTTTTCTCATTTATAAGTAGCAATGGATTTGTAATGTAATCTTGTGAGAAATTTTACCAACACTCGGAGATAAAATTCTTATCTCCGTACGGTCATGTAATAACCTTTATATAATTAATAATAATATTAAAATAATTATCGGGTATGGGGGCTCACAGTTTATAAAAAATAACCTGAAACAGCAAATAGTGGTACAATCAAGAGGCACAAAGCCAGAAATTAGTCAATATAGACAAAAACAAACTATTACAGTCGAATTGGAAAAGGCTGTTTGACGAACTAGAAAAAAAGAATAGGAATGACGTCAGTGATTGTATTTACACTACCTGCTCACCACAACACCTCTATCCCCCTACCTCCTCCGCAGGCGTTTTTTGGGGCGAGGGCGGGAGAAAAAAAATTCCCAGAGGTGATAGGAAATACCAAGAGGCCTCTAATAATAATAATGGAAACTTTATTAATTTACTTTTTAGATAATATACAACTGTAAATCTCGCTTATTTAAGGTAACTTACAATCGGCTACTTGAATCAACACTAACAATATATAACTAATAACTATATATAACAACATAAAACAAATATATAGCACAATAATTTTAAAAAGTTAGCAGTTGGGGAATTGTCCATTCCTTGTTTCGGCAACAGAATATGTAATAGGTGGTTCTGATTGCGATCGTCGTCATTCTCTTAATACAATATTTTTGGTGAGTCTTGTCAAGACTAAGATCATTCAGCATTTCTATGAATGTAGAACATTCTGCTGCAAAGACACCAAGGGAGCTGATCGATTGGTTTACAAATTTAACTGATCTGAATTATTCACTTTGACTTTTATAATAATAATAATAATAATAATAATAATAATAATAATAATAATAATAATAATAATAATAATTTAATTTATATTGCGCATATTACATCAAAGATATGTTCATATGCGCATTACAATGTTGATATAAAAAGTACAAATAACAAAGCAATTAAAATCCTAATAATACAATCAGTAAAAGTGAAAATGAATCTAGTTAACATTCTACAAAAAATTAAACGCTAATTTAAAAAGATATGTCTTGAGTGCAACTTTAAATACTGATAGAGAATCAAGTTCCCTGATTCTATTGGGTAGCTTATTCCATAGTTTAGGAGCAGCAGATTGAAATGCTCTATCGCCCATGCAGTGTCACCTTGCCTCTGCGGAGGAGTGTGTTTACATCACTCAAACCTTTACGATTTACTAGCTTGTTCGCGCAAACTGAAGTGGGGCGCACAGGTTTAGGAGGCCTGGGAGCCACGCAATTGGGCAATGACGACTTCAGGAAATACCCTGATACCTGAATAGTTCTAAGAACAGCTCAAATATGTGCGCTTTGTTTCAGAAACCGTGCTTAAAACTGGTTTCCAAAACTTGTTTTTGTCATAGTGTCGGACTTTGAGAGCTGAGTATCTTACCGGGTGAACCGGCTTCTGTGCCGGCATTGGTCGTGGGCCAATGAAAATATAGGAAGCACCCTGCAGCTCTCAACAAGTGAATTCAGGGTCACTCGGGTCATTCGAGATGTTTGTGGCGGAAAAAACTCTGGAATAATTCACCTTTTATTTGTAAACATACATCTTATAAATATAAATGTATGAAAATAAACACAGTTTACACAAGAATAGAATCGTGAAGAAATATATTGCAAATTGTAAACTATTCAGTCGATCAATTCAACGGAAGTGCTCGACAAGAAAATGATAGACAATCATATGTTTTATATATATAAATAAAAATATATTTAAATAAAAAAATATTTTAAATATATTAACAGATTATTGGCTTAACTCTTACATATTTAAGGTCGAGTTGGGTAGCTCATTGTAACCAGTTATGTTGATATTGGTGGTGTTTTGATATCCGTCAAAATCATTGTAAGTTCTAGAAAGATGGCATAAACAGATTAAGCATTGTGAGGATCCAAAACCGGATAGTTCAAGCGGCAACACAGTCGGCACAAAAGGTTATCTTTCAGCCGGTGAAGCTGCGCTCTTTTATAAAGTCTGTGCCAACGTTCTTGTTGAGCAATATAACATCGTGTATTCTTCCGCGTTCTATTGCAAAATTGAACTCCACCGGCGTCGATGTGGTGAAAACAGTGTTGCGTGGAGTTCTCGACGAGTGAACGTTCTGGTAGTGATTGGGACACCGAACTAGCTTAGTCTAGCTGCAACTATACTTGTCGACATCAACCGGTATGTACAATCCTTCTTTGCTCATTGTCGGTAACCGGGTGTACGCCAAAGGAGACGACGGTGCCTTCTATCCAGGCTTAATCGAGGGGAAGCTAATGCAGTATTACGATAACACTGTACAACTTGCGAACGACAAGAGAAAACAAGTCCACGAAGAGGACCTCGTTTGGCTTGGCTTCTATGGTGTACCATCGTCGTGTTGGCCAGAGAATCCGGTCGTTCAACCGACAAGTTCGACCGAGAAAACCTTCGAGGGGACGATGAAGTTTGTTGGCAACGCACCTCCAAAATGGCCTGCTTCGCGGTTTACAGTTAGAGGAAGCAATGATGAGAACGAGCAGTATTCGCTTGGGAGACATTTCTCTAGTGAACACGAGTCGTTGCAGTTGCTAGAGGGAGAAAAATTACCTACCCAGAGACTGCACGCTCCGATTTCAGAAGAGCAACGTGTAAAAGAGCCGAGGTTTGTGTATATAATATTAATGAGAAAGCCACATCTTAGTTTAATGTGTTATGCTGCTGTTGCTTCGGTTCATATCGGAGTCCATCGGTCATAGCGATCGTAAGGTCAATGTGTATCCCATTATATAGTTACGTCCGCTAAAGCGACGTTTTTTGTGTCTACGTGAGAAACTCATCTCGATGATTCACGTATTTTTGTTCTAGTAAAACAGGACATAATGTTTATAAATGATCTCTCTCATTTTATATAGATCAAGTGTTATTAGACTGAACAGAGATTTGCTGCACAAAGAGACCTCCTACGACCGCCCTATGGACCGCCTGATGCCCCGCCGTCCATCTATGATCTCTTTGAATGAAACAACAAATCTTAGTAAGTTGTCTTTGCTGTTGAATATTTTTTCTGAACTGCATGCTGCTCCGTAATACGAAAACCAACGCACAAGTATACGATAGATATTCTGTGCTGTTTTTAAGATACATGTGATTTGTCTCACTAAACTACAGTATCACCTATAATGCGTCAGTTCCGTTCTTCTACACTTCCTGAAATTTTGCCACAAACTGACTGCGTGGCAGAACAGGATTAAGAGTCCAAAGACTAAATTCCCTTACACAAACCTGATAAAAATTCTCTATATACTGAACACAATCAATCAGTCGTCGTGTGTGTTACACTTGAGCGGCGAGATCATTTTACCTTCCGAGAGCTAGGAGAAGCATTTCACGATATATCAATAACCGAAATGAAAATGTATCATCACTCCCATCAAAGTCAGTTTTATGGTTAGTATTATGGTTATAGTATTAAGGTTAGTATTAAGGTTACCATATGTGGGTTAGTAAAAGGCTAGTATTTTGGTTAGAATTTTGGTTAGCATTAGGCTTTATATATCCGTTATTCCACATCGAGAAAGTGCCAAGATCTCGTTAATTTACAATCGTTATGCACGATTTTATGGCCAAGTATAGAGAGAGCGGCGAAGCAGTTATATACTTGTACACTATATATACGTTCACGCTAGTCAATATGTTATTGTATGGCCTTATGTCAATATATATACCCATCTCTGAGACTCTGGGGATACGACTTCATCGCAACAGTCAAGGTTTTAGTACCCACGTTGGTCGAATTTCATACAACGACAGTGAATCAGTGGACATCTCTAGATATATGATATTAGTACTGCGTCTTTCTCTCTAGTAATCGGGTATAGCAGCGTATTCTATCTATAAATGGGGTAGTACAGTTACTACTTTTATGCCGCCGTGAATTCTGTATGCAGGGGAGAAAAATAAACTCTCTATCAATCATGCCATGCTGATATGGACTCGGACCAGTTTAGCTCAAAACATTACAGGTTTACTCATGAGCAATGTTGAAAAAATATTCAGCACAGCTGTGTAATCAAAGATTTCCTTAGTTTGATATATGGTTATACCCATGTACAGCGAGAATCACAGATTCATCGTTATCACTGCACTCAAAGTCTTCGTTGTGGTGTCTGTATAGGGTATCTTTTGTCGTCGCAAGTGTCCCATGACTCCCATCGCATTCTTTGCACATACCTTTGGCTTTTAATAGAACTCGGATGAATAGAAAACATGACAAGAACATCAGTATAGTCTATATACACCACCGCCATAAAATAAACGTGTTGGTATTCATTGTTATCACTGCACAAAGTCTTGTGTGGTGTCTGGACGTATATAGGAATCTTTTCTCGTCGCAAGTGTCCCATCGCATTCTTTGCACATACCTTTGGCTTTTAATAGAACTCGGATGAATAGAAAACATTACAAGAACATCAGTATAGTCTATACACCACCGGCATAAAATAAACGTGTTGGTATTCATTGTTATCACTGCACAACGTCTTATGTGGCGTCTGGACGTATAGGAATCTTTCGTCGTCGCAAGTGTCCCATCGCATTCTTTGCTCTGACCTCGAATGAATCGAAAACATTACAAGAACATATAATCTATACCCTGCACCGGCATAAAATAAACGTGTTTGTATCATGTCTGCATGCAGGAACATGTTGTGTACAGAACATTGTAAAACGTTCTTCATATACAGTCAAGTTCTCAAACGGACTAGATACCACGATAATTCTGAGATTCAGATTTGATGGCGGTGTGGGCTGCAGCAACTATATAGCGATTATTTGGGCTATATGGTTGCCGCTATACTTGATATTTTTCAGTGCTTGTTAATCATGCCCCACGACTAAAGTATATATAGACAGTTCGCGAACGCGAACCGCATTGATATAGGTTACAACACATTCCGGAAAATTTTGCCATTTGGGAGTCTTGACTTCCACTTCCATGCCAATGCATATACTGCAGGCATAAGCATATCATTGCGACATCATGCCCTGCACAACAATTCTAAATTGTTTCCTATACATCGCTAGGATTTGACTTGCGGAATAAGTTAAACAAAACATCAGTACAATGTTACTGCGAAAAAGTTGCTTTCGTTTTTGGGCTGTCAACTCAACTGTTGTAACAGGGTTATTTTTAAACTATAAATATATATACATGCAGTGACTGTGTTTCTTTGACGCGATGATAACACAAGCTTCGAAGCCCCAACACTGACCCGAACGTTCATCATGCAGCCAATACATTTTGTTTCCGAAATCAGAATGGCATTTCTTTTGAGGTTGAGACGTTTTGTGTTATAAACAAAAGGCAAATCAAGTTGAAATTATTCATGAAAATTACACTTCTCAACTAAATAACTATAAGCGATACAAGGACGTAAAATGGAAGTATATTAAAGTATATTGTACAAAAAGGAAATGTCAATTAACTATGTTTTGGGGTAGACAGAGATCGAACTAACGGATTGAAAGAGTTACACTTACAGCAACGGCGCAAACGTCATATGATATATACGCTTTCGTATATTAATTTTGTGAAAATGTTCAGGAACTTCGGTCATGAGTGAACTATATTTGTTAATGTATATAGAAATTACAATAACACTAAACAAGAAAGCTGCTAACTCAGTCAAACGAACTGGATATGATATTACAAAGAGAACTTCAAATACTTGTAAATGTATTTAATATATACGTATTTCTATCGACACATAAAACAAAATAATGTTACATATTAAATAAATTGCAATTAAAAGTTCATAGTAGTGCTTGAAAAAAAACGTTAAATCTTGGCTTAGTTATGGGTTGGCTTCGTTGGCTTTGTATTTGTACTTTGTAATTCTGCATATATACTCTTCCTCTCCATCAGCTTTCTTTGAGTTGGTTTCTGTATATAGTTGAGCAGAATGACCTTATTTCTTTATTATAATCTGCAATGAGTAAAAGAATTAAGAGGGAGTGCTGTTGGCCATGTAACAACATCGTTGTGTGTAGTTGTGGCTGATACTGTACCTCTGATATATATGTTTGGTTTTCGAACGTCTTCGCTATGTTATTCATAAATATGAATCGCGTCAAAATAGCAAAACAGCTTCAATTTTGTATATTTTAAGATGTTAATGCATACGAGACATATTCCGCGATAAGTCAATATAAAATACATATTTTATACTCGGAGAACTCCACGAGAAATTGAAAAGAATATAACATATAATATTGTGTCTTGGTTTGTCTTTAGACCTTTTTCTTCCTTGATAGCCCTCGGTCAACAAGTGAAGAAGAACAAATCGAATGCCTTGTTAAAACTGTCGAACTGATCAAGTAGCTGCAGTATAGGTCTATGTTTCAAGTCGAATGAAGACTCTTCAGAGAGTCGCTAACGAAGGCTTGACTCGAAATAGAAAATCACTATTCACTAGCTCTACAGAGTGCAATACACCAACCTTTTTTATTTCTACACTGCCTACGCAGTACAACACTTAACATCACTCAACTGAAGAAGAAGTCGAACCATTAGCAATAGCTAACGGTTGACGCTTTTAACGTCGAGTTCAAACAAAGACTGTCTTTTTATAGGTATATCTCCTTCAATATATTTCTCAATTGATGTAACTCCTTCGCACCATTATTTAAGGACTTATCTTGTCTTACCTTCTCAGTTCCTGGATACGCCGAGAACAAATCAGAATTGCATAACAAATACAACACTAAAATATCTCCACTGCATTATGGTGAATCACTTTATTCCACCAAGGTATGTGTTGTCTTCGTATACTTACATAGCGAAATATCACAGAAACTGTACTACAATTGAAATAAAAGAAATAGAATTTTTTTATATTTAATTTCATCTTTCGTTCATCTGTCGCCATTCATATTGATGCTGGCTATATATCCATCATTCAACTCTCCATTCATCCAGTCATTCATTCATTCCATTAATTCATTCATTCATTCACTTATTCATGTTTCTTATACTGTTGTTATATTTCTTATTCTTTGCTGATCGGTTGTTCTTGTCTGTGCGTCTCAGGTTAATGCGGACGACGCACTTCGACGTCCACCAAAGGTAGTTTTCACGAAAAATGGTCATTGAATCCCTAACCCAAATCGAAATCCTGACCCTAAACCTAAACCTAACTTCGGCGATCAGAAAGTGGTTTTCTGAAGACGATTTCCAACGCGACCTACCTTTGGTGGATGTCGAAGTGCGTTCCCCTGTTGATGCATTGCGAGCTCACCATCTAGCTGGCGGCCATTTTTCCGACCACGAAATTCATTTCTTGTTTATATCCCTCAACATCTGAACAATCCTTGATAAAATACCGTATGTAAACAAAACAAGCGCGCAATGCACCTGAACAGCTTATTTATCGAAGTTTTCCCACAGGTGAATATCGATCCTGAAGGCGAACGAGGGCGTGAAACAACGGAACAGATTAGGTATGGTCAATAAGAATAATATCTAATATCTATACAAAGGAATCCTTTCGTTACCAATCATTGCTAAGCTGAAGTCCTCAGAATATGTTTCTGAGTCCCAGATAGGTATCGAACCTGTAACTTGATTGCCGGTGAGACGCTCTATTGAGCTACCGAGACTCAGAGGAGGACTCAGATGAGCTACTGAGACTCAGAGGAGGACTCAGATGAGCTACCGAGACTCAGAGGAGGACTCAGATGAGCTACCGAGACTCAGAGGAGGACTCAGATGAGCTACTGAGACTCAGAGGAGGACTCAGATGAGCTACTGAGACTCAGACAAGGACTCAGATGAGCTACCGAGACTCAGAGGAGGACTCAGATGAGCTACTGAGACTCAGAGGAGTTTAGTTTTTTAAGTTTCTGAGATTTATCGCTTTGGTGAACGGAATACCCCAACAGGCTAGAAGCCTATGTATAATAGGGGTTCAGAGGGCCTACGATTTACCCTGTGTCTCCCTGCTCATAGACATTTGTGGTAACCACTAGACCGCAACAGCTGGTTGTCTATACTTGAAGCTCCCACATTCACGACAGTAATGTATAACACAAGTAAACTAAGTAATCCTATGTACGTATTCCATTCTCTCATTTGAATTCCACTTTGGATTGTTTTGATCTGAATATGCAGTTTCCCAAAGGGATTTCGATATTTTATAACCCATACTGGTAATCCGATTAAGATATTTTATAACCTACTGGTAATTAATTTGCAATGCCTTTCTTTTTTTGCTAACTTAGTCCACTTAGTCTAACCTTGCATATGCTTAATTGTTCACCAGGGTCGACTGGGGAAAGACATTTTCTCTCAACCAATCAAATCTCACTCCACCGACACCTACGTATGATTCCGTTATTAGCTCACCGCGTGGGCTCTCTGTGTTCAGAACAATCCACGCGAGCGTCGCGCGTGCGCAATCATCGGTAGAAAACACACCGTTGTCGAGCAGTGGACAAACGAAAAAACGGAGGAAAAGGAGCGATACGAAAAAATGTCGAAAGGTTTACGGCATTGACAATCGAGAAGCTTGGTGCACGCAATGCAAATGGAAGAAGGCTTGTACACAGTTTAAAGAATGTGACAAAAAAATCCTGGACAATTGCGCACAAGAAGATTTTGGATCGGAAGTAAGCATCGGTGCATAGAAAGAAGTGTTGCGGTGCAGGCAAGAGTTGATGCAAGAGCGACGTTGTCGTGGTAACCGATCAATGTTATGGCAGTGGTTTCCATGGTTACAATATTTACATTGAGTCTCGAGACTGTGATGAGTTTTAGTGCAATAGTGATTGACAACGGATGTTGCTTGCGTGTGTGTGGTCACGTTGTCGTGTCTAATTGCGCAATGTGCGGCTCTCTTGTTGATGTACGTGAGCCGTAACTCAATATACACTTCTCACATAACAATGCGAGTACTACTCGTTTCTCAAGATCGTGTCTCGTCGACAATCGAGGTTGGATCCTTGTCCTGGAAACCTTTCTGAGGATTTGTGCTTGACGATCGTCCATGTACTCCATTTGCCAAGAGCTAAGACAAACTGGGGAAAACATAAATTAATTTACCACGCTCTGAACGATTATAATAATTTAAATTCAGACCTTTCTAATACTAAGTCACTCTCACTGTTCAAACTTAAATTAGGTAAATTATCCTCTTAATTACTAATATGTAATCATATCTATAGCTTATTATCTTTTATTCACTTATTTCATTTATGTCACACAGGGCCCCATTGAAAAACACTTCGGTGACATGGGCTCCCTGTTTAAATATTATTATTATTATTATTATTATTATTATAGTCTGTCTCCAAACTCCCACATTCACTACAGCAGTGTATATATAACACACCCGAGATAATAAAAAGATCGAGATGATTCAACGCAGAGCCGCTACATTCACCGTAAATAATCACTCTAGAACTAGTCATGTCTCTCCTATGATTGACTACCTAGGCTATTATATCAAGCGACTATGTTCTATAAGATTCATCAATGTCTTTTTCTTATCCATACCTATCCCCACTTAACCATTCGTATCCCCACATATCCCCACTTAACCCTTATTATCCACACCTATCCCCACTTAACCCTTAATCCACACCTATCCCCACTTAACCCTTCTTATCCACACCTATCCCCATTTAACCCTTTGTTTCTTGACCAGATATGTTACCTAACACTTCTTCTTTGCGCCAGATTCAGAGTAGGGTAAATTTATATAAATATTCGTATATTCGTTACATGGAATCATCTACCAATTACACCCTGTATTCCAAATTTCAAAACACTCTCTATGTTTGTCTACAATTAAGTCACTCTGTCTCAGTTTCTTTTTTGTGATGTATATTATTTCAATTAATTAGTTTTCTATATTAATATATATCCATATGTATATATATTTATCTATATATTCAAAAACCTCCTGGTATAGTATGTACAGTATTATAATACTGATTTGGAAGTATTTCATTAAAGCATTAAAGCAACACACCCAATCAATTGAACTAATACACACATCATTGTAACCTTTGCTCTCGAGTCTCGGTAGGTTTGACCTGATCGAACGCGAAACCCTTCGTCTCACTAAGTATAACCACATGCATGAGTACATGAACTGAACGATACATGGACGATCGTCAAACTCAGGTTGACCATACCTTCAACCATGTTCAAGACTGCTCCGTTTTTTTGTGTCTGCGCAACGCGCACATATATTGCTATCGTGTTGTGGTTCTGTTAACTTTTTGGTGTAACCGCTGACCTGTAATGTGTGCAGTAGTATGACTGTTTATATTTCCTCGCCATGTTGAATGAATAACGGTCGAGCGAGACGAAGAACATTATTTTCGAAGAAAATCAATTGCAATGCTGATATAAATGGTAACTATTTTAAACATGTCTTCAAAGGACATACAGTCCACCTCTTCGGAAGACAAAAACAACGAGTAATCGAAGTAAATTAACCGTCTGGAGTCGGACAGAGTAAAATCGTCTGGCGTAAAGGTTTTCAACTTGTTGGGCGAATGCAGCGACCGTCTTTTGTGCGTTTATATTCACAAAAGGTTTTCAACTCGTTGGGCGTAGCGACCGTCTTTTGTGCGTGCAGCGACCGTCTTCAAAGGACATAAATTCCACCTCTTCGGACGACATTTAAAAATCTTGACAAGATCTTGAAAAAGATTCGCCGCACAGATCTTGACAAGATTCCTGCACAGTGCTGGCTTTGGCGCAGATACATGTATAGCGGACCTTGTTTTAACTTGTATTAATTATTTTGCATTCTTGCTTGGTTGTAAAGTTAATAAATAAATAAAAATCCTCCAAAATGTTACTGAATCCTGGACACGGATCGAACCTCTGAATGCCAATGAGACTCTCTAACCTATTGCATCAGTTCTTGTATTAAGTTATAACTCCTAGCTCGCGCACATTATTAATAATAAATAAAAAAACTTTTAATACAATCATATAGACAGTAAAGGTATAAATTTAAAAAAAAAGGTTAAAATATATAAAGTATACATAAAAACTATATAAAATGATGACTGGAAACGGGACATTATATACATTCATTATAAAGGTTGGTCAATGGATATGTATTCCAGCACATCTCAAAGAAATCAGTTTGAATCTTTGCATTGAAGTCACTCAATGCTATATCAATAGCATTGAGACTGTGTTTATGCCACAGATAACGCATTTGGGCGAAGCAGATCTTGCTACGGTCCAATTCATTGCCACTTCAGGAAGAATAGATCTCTTCTCCGCCAGTCGTTCTGAAAGCTTATGCATAAAATAATACGTTTCACGACTGCGTCCTCCATACGCACTGAAAATCAGTGGTGTGAAAGAGGCATGTTCAACCTGAATACATCGCTGGTTGTATTGCCGTTTCTTCTCTCGCTCATTACTGGTGATGCAGTATTCAGGCTCTGGCTGAGATGTGTCTTGGCAAAAAATCCCATTTCAATCTTTGCCAGAATCCCCTTGCAGCTACATCAAGACGGGCATTTAAATTAGGTAAGTTAACTCTAACACTGTGTATTTAGATAACACTGCATGTGTCGAAGTATTGTGCTACGATACCTTGTCCGTCACAAGTATTTCCTGAGGACTATACGCAATTTGTCTCTTCAATCAACCAAATGTCTCTCACGTGTCCAATAATAGTTTGCGGCTAAACTGCTGCTTTGCTCTCAAAGAACTTGTCATGGAACAGGATAGAGAGGCTAGTAATACTGTAACTTGTAGTTTCCTTTGACAAAGTTTAGGACTGTGTGTCCTTCGGATCAGACGAGCTGAATCTTAGAAAAACACATCATCCCAAACAACTTTAATTAGAATTAAACAACTTTAATTACGTCTTCATTAGATGTCAAAGTAATTTTGTTGCAATTCAGAAATCAATGAAAATCCTTCTTGGTCCGCGCGCATACTCTATGACATCGGAATTATTGTAAAGGGTGACTTTATCACTTTATGTGGCTATAAGTACTCGTTGATTCCACCATATTTCATGCTTATCAGTCACCTTTTGTTATCATGATGACGTCATTACCTCATAGTGTACGTCATTCCGATAGCCAATCATTCATCGGGGTCAAGAACATTGCTCATCATTAGCATCCTAAGCTCCCCTCATCCATCGTAATCTCAATCTCTCTGCATAGTGCAGCTATCATTCTTCAAATTTGCCAGCTTGGGGAAATATGATCTCGTCTCCAGGCTCTTCCTCGCTTCCCCGTTGAAAATATAACTACTGAAGAGTACATAGAAGTGACGCGTTACCACGATTCCACACGACTTCTATGGAGGAGGCTGTTAAGTTGTTCATGGAGGCTAGGCTGGCTTTTAGTTAATTTAATTAGTTAATTTAATCAGTTCATTAGTTTTTTTAGTTAATTTAATTTGTTAGTGAACATGTTGATTAATCGGCAGGGTGTTAAATAGCTCAATCCTATTAAAAAGAGTTCTTGTTTGGATTCGAGTATGCTTAGCACATGCTTTGAAGGAATTTAAAATATAAATTCCAACATAAAACGCCAAACTTGATTAGTGATAAACTCGAGTATAAACTCGAGTATAAACTCTCTCTCCCTCTCTCTCCTACGTTTCATTTATCAAGGAGTTAAAGCATGGAACTCTTTGAGTTATGTACAAAAAAATATCTGTTCACTAAAATCTTTTCGAAATAGTATTAATGTCTCTCCTCCACAAAACCTTGCAAATATTTAATTTGTAGCAATTAGTTAAAACTTTCACGGCTTTCATGTAAACCAAATGTATTTTTGATGAAATTCCGTGATTAAATAAAGGTCTCTCTCTCTCTCTCTCTCTCTCTCTCTCTCTCTCTCTCTCTCTCTCTCTCTCTATATATATATATATATATATAGTATATATATATATAGTAAGAACAAAAAAGACGAACTTTGGTTACTTCATTTAAACTTTATTTCACTACAGATCTGTTTCGTATGGAAAGCTATACTAGCTTACCACACTCATCATGAGGTGAGTATTGCGACTGGAAACTTGATATTGTATTGATCTACAAGACGGATTAATTTATGACGTTATGTGAAGTTGCGGTGCATATTAATTAGCTAATACAGTAGTTGCACATTAAATGTTTTTTTCTATGCCTGCAAGTTGATATAAGTTCGTTTCTGCTGTTGAGTGAACATAATTCGGGGTGACAAATAATTATAAATTTTTCATAAAGGCATAAGTTACAACAATATATATATATATATATATATATATATATATATATATATATATATATATATATATATATATATATATATATATATATATATATATATATATATATATATATATATATATATATATATATATATATATATATATATATATAATATATATATATACTATATATATATATATATATATATATATTATTATATATATATATATATATATATATATTATATATATATATATATAATAGAATATATATCGATAGACGAATACTCGGGCTTCGCCTTCGTTGACTATTCACTCATAGACGACTCGGACTCGTTGTCTAATTGTTAAATAGAGAGATTAAGAGATTGTATAGACTTTGAAATTGAACCGAAGACAGAAAACTTATTCGTCTTTATAACAACCAAAATGAATGTAATGGCCAAAACGGGTTTTTTTTTGGTTTTTGTTGTTGTTTTTTTTAACAAAGGACAATTAGAAGTTTGCTGTATTCGGTTCAATTTCAAATCTAAACAATCTACAATGCGAATACACTAGGTATTAAACTGAAGGAGCGCAAGCCTCCATCACTCAATAATGAACTCCGAGCCACTAGAAAACCTCAATATTTGCCTAATCGATGCATGATTGACCAGAATGACGCAAACACCGCAGACATTCAGGACAAAGCTTACATTCAGTATTTCACGTGCCGTGTCATCAAAGACTCGTTCCAGGGGATCTCTTTCATTTTGTAAACGACACAATGTTTTATGAAACTGATTTTCCGCTGGCTTTAAGGGACACGACACCGACTACGCCGACACAACACCAACTCATTTTTTGCTAGTGAAACACATGCTTTGTGAAACACATGTTTTTATGGAACTGGTCACAACACGTGTCCATAATCTACCATTTGTAAACCTCAATTATTGCCTAATCGATGCGCGATTGACCGGAATGACGCAAACACTCAAACTCGTAATTATTTGTGATCGGATTTAGGATTTGGGGGAATTTTTAAAGTTTACGCCCTATTTTTTTGCATGATTTGGACCCCCTCACATATAAAAACCGCCTCGCGGTTCCTGTCAGATGTAAGAAGATTTGCTTGGATTCAGAATTTTTCGATCGGCATCCTCTCGGAACATTTGCACGGTCGTCAGTCGTCCTTTCGAGAGCTCAAAAACCACGTTGTATTATACATCCAACCCTTTACTCAACAGTGCAAATGGTAGAAGTGCTGCGTAGGTAGTGTAGTAATACAAATCTAAAAGGTTGGTGTACTGCCGAAATAGTGTGGAGGTGAAGGGCCTTCGTCAGAGAGTGAAATGGTATATTTGTTTCCCAATTTATATATTGGTGTGATGGGTGCAAGCATGTATGGTGCAAGTTACCCCGAAGTGGTGGTTTATGGGTATCACCTACTCGGATCCCTGAATTCGCTCTAGCACCACCCCCCAACCCCCCACCCCCCAGTTTGCACCTAAACCATCCAAACGGGGAAGTAATTCGTGAAAATAAGAGGTGTTAACGATCTAAAGCCGCGCCGGCACACAAAGCCAGATCCCGCGCGTTGTTCATCTTGTTTATATGGAATGCGGATATCTTGCAAAAATAACCTCCCATATGCCGCGGAGAAGTAAGATGAACGCAGGTGTTAACGCTATTATAACCAGTGATGACATAAACCACTGTTATATATATATATATATATATATATATATATATATATATATATATATATATATATATATATATATATATATATATATATTGCATACATATATAATAGTATATATATATATAGGTATATATATTTGTTTATCGTTTATTAGATTTATCACTCTTTGAAGGTGAACGGAATACCACAACAAGCTAGAAGCCCAATTATAGGGGTTGCGAGGCCCTACGATTTAAGGTCGTTATCCGAGAAGACCCGAAAGTCTTACCATTTACTAATTATTTTTAAAACCCCAAGTGAAGGTCCGACTTGTCACTACTCGGAGTTGTGACATTTTAAAGAATAAAGTTTATATATATATATATATACATATACAATATATACAATATATACAATATATATATATATATTTATATACAATATATATATATATATATATATACCGAAGGTCGAGGGCCGCTTCTGAGACTGAGGGAAAATATTTTTCCAGTACGGACCGACCAAAACGGTAAATAACGTGTTTATTTTTTTCGAGCAAAGTCAATAAAATTGCAATTTTTTGGCGCGAAAAGTTGCGAGAGGTCCGTACTGGTGTGATACGGACCTCGTACTCAGCCAATCAAAAGGCTCTATTTTAGTTACGGACCTGAGTTACGGACCTCAAAAAAAAAAATATATATATATATATATATACAATATATATATACAATATATATATACAATATATATATACAATATATATATACAATATATATATACACAATATATATACACAATATATATACACAATATATATACACAATATATATACACAATATAAAAACAATATATATACACAATATATATACACAATATATATACACAATATATATACACAATATATATACATACAATATATATACATACAATATATATATATATGTATACAATATATATATATACAATATATATATACACAATATATATATACACAATATATATATACACAATATATATATACAATATATATATACAATATATATATATATACAATATATATATATACAATATATATATATACAATATATATATATACAATATATATATACAATATATATATATATACAATATATATATACAATATATATATATATACAATATATATATATATATATATATATTATATATATAATATATATACAATATATATATACAATATATATATACAATATATATATACAATATATATACACAATATATATATAACAATATACATATATACAATATATACAGTATATACAATATATACATACAGTATATATATATATATATATATATATATATATATATATATATATATATATATATATATATATATATATATTATATATATATATATATATATATATATATATATATATATATATATATATGTATGTATATATATATATATATGTATATATATATGTATATATATATATGTATGTATGTATGTATGTGTATATATATATATATATATATAAAAGAATGTTTTCGTCACCTCTACGCTCTACCTCTAATGGCCATCGAGCACTCTTGAACCATCCGCCAGCTTTGTAACATTCATGTTACAAATTTGTTTTAGTATATATATATATATAGATACGCAACCTCGTAAACAACCTCCAAAAGGGGGTCGATCGCGCCCCTCGACCCCCCTCGTTGCGCCCTTGGGGGTGCATTCTGACCTCCCGCTAAAATATCAGAGAGTTAAATAAAAAAATGTAAAGTGGCATTTCCGCCCTTATAATGTCATTAAGTATGCATTAAAATAGCCAGTAAACATGAAAGCAGAACCATGGCCCAAGCTAATATATTTTTACAAAGCGAATAATCAATGCTGGTGAGATATGAAAATCCGTTGGCGTTGCAATTTGCAACAATTTGTAAATTTGCAATTCTTGTATTCCAGCAAGCTTGATTTACTTAACTTTTCCAAATGGTTACTTTCATTTTTACACATTATCTCAAAAAATATTGTGTTGGGGGCTTTATAGACTCCTTGTCCGAAATATAGGGCTATAGCCCCCTCCCCTATACATATCCTTGTGCTTATAACGAAAACAACTGATTATAACCATATGATAACTTCTGATTATAACCACTGCTTATAACCACGGATTTATATAACAAATGGCTACTTATAAGCAATGCTTATAACAGCTTTACCGCAGCCACGTGGTCACACCAATATGGCGCCGATCAGACTGCTTCATTTTTTGTCCCACGTGAACAATAACAAAGTTGTGCGATGCAGATTGTGGTTACGCAACTTCGCTCCCAGGACTTTCGTGCAACGAGATTGGAGACGAACTAGTTCGTTTGCTGGCATGGCGAAGTTGAGATCGTTAGAAGGCCTGAATATCCACACGAATGCGTTATCGTTACTCGGGCTACCTGTGGTAGCCGAGTCTAGGTTTCGGCTTTGTTTTTTGCGTCGCGAGCCTTAGTCTCCCGGCCGCGCGATATTGACCCGACAGTCTTTGCGAAACTGAGGCATAGCGTGCTTGGCATCCAAGTTCTTTCTTTCCGACAGCTTGGCGTTTGACCTGGTTTGACGAAGAGTTCTCGAAGCTTTTAGAAGACTTCAGCTGACTTACTTAACACTGTTATTGATCAGTCATGTGGTTGACAACTGTGTTAATGTTAAATATGCTCACTCTGACGTTTACAAATATGTGAATCAAAGGCTTAATGTAATGTGTGGCTGTGGTTATTTTGATTGTACAGTTAAAGGTACTTTTAGCTTTCCAAGTCTTAGAACTACATTGCATATTATTATACACTCACACAGAATCCACCAATCAATTGTCTCTATTAGCATCACGTGGCAGCCCAATATTTTACGATGTAGGGCAGTTACGCGGGCTGTTCACGTGCAAAGTAACGTCACTCGCGTGCCTTTTATCTAAATCGAAATTTCATTGGTTTTCCGAGTTTTTTTTCATTATTCTTTTTGACGACCAGCAACCTTTTGAGTCTTTTGACTGTTTATTTATTGTTTATTTGTTTATTAACTTTACAACGAAGCAAAAATGCAAAATAATTAATACAACGGTTAAAAATAAAAAAACCCAAAAAAAACGGAGCATAAGTTGAACATAAGTGAAGAACATAAGAACAGTCTTGACTGTCTGTTTACGTGCGAAGAAACATCTTTGTGTTAAGATATTTTGTTCGATATAATAAAACACCTATTGGATTCATCTTCGCCCAATATTACAAAATATTTAAGTCTCGACTTGCAATATTAGGCTCGACCTTCGGTCTCGCCCAATATTGAATTCTCGACTTAAATATTTTGTAATATTGGGCTCAGAGGAATCCAATAAGTAATATTAATCTACATTGCGTCTGAAAATGTTGTACTTTTAACAAACACTTAATATGCACACGCTGTTGTGCGGTTTCGTGCATAAGCTTATGCTAAGCTGCATTGCTATTAGCCCGGGTAAACGCCTAGCGGGCGTCTTGTTTTCGTTAAAAAACGGAAAATTTCATGTCATGCAGTCTACTTGTCGATGGATTGTTTCTGGCGAAAATGGAAACTTAAAAATTCTCTCGAACGAGGAAATGTTTGAAAATACAAGCTTATATGTCGCCGTGTGGATGGTAGCCTGTGTACAGCCTGAATATACACCTGTAATACAGTTTGTGAAAACTCGCACGATGGCTTGTCGACCCCCCGCTCAGCTACTCAGATCTGAGTAGTAGATTTTGATTGTTCAAATCACAACCCTTGACTTATTCCACATACAATTGGTTCTCTGGGAATTCTTGTCAGATCAAATAATCCAATCAAATAAACCAATCAAATAAACAATTATGAATCATATGAGTATTAAAAACCACTCAAAATCTACTACTCATATCTGAGTAGCTCAGCGGGGAGTCGACAAGCTATCGTGCGAGTTTTCACAGACTGTATTACAGGTGTATATTCAGGCTGTACACAGGCTGTGTGGATGGGTGAGAACGGTTATTCATGGTTCTTTAGAAACATCCAAGATGGATATTTCATGAACGATCATTCAACTCTGCAGGGATCGAACCTGTAACCTTCTGATTGCCTGTGAGCAGCGCTGCCAAGAGGGGGCGGGGGTAGCCGGGGGGGGAGGGGGTAGCCTATACACTTTCATACTTACCCATTTGGTTGGTTGGGTAGGAGGTGTGGTTATCAGGTTTCGGTTTAGCGTTTCGTGATTGGTGTTGGTCAGTTGGATCAGGGGAGTGGCTAGCGTTGTTCGTGTTCCGACCACCATCACCCACACACCTGCACCCTTCGCATCAGTTGGGGATACTGATGGAGTATATAGAGGCATATAGAGGGGATGGGTAGTGGGTCGCCAGAAAAACTTCGCTTTGTTCGTGCGGTGTTCGACTGAGTAATGAAGTGTTATCGAAACGCGAGCGGCGTTCGTTCTTGCGCACTGACAACAAAACTATCGTGTTTCCTTGACAGATACAACATGTCATCACACCGTGTTTCATGCGCACGATCAATGTCACGTGATTCGCCACCTCTTTGAAGTTTACCGGCTTTCCTAACCAATCTGCGGACTATGTGTTGACAAAAATGTTAATCGGTTAACTATTTCGCTCTCCCTCAGTATTGAGCACTCTATACCCGTATGTGCAGTTAAGACTTTCCTTTTTTAAAATTAATAGTTATTGTT